>VDFB02004800.1:687857-733295 GCA_007258455.2 Sequoia sempervirens | reverse complement strand
AGATTTTTTCTATTTTCTCACTTGAAAATGGCTGAGTAATGCCCAACGATTGTTTGCCACAACATAATAAGCCCAATAATAACATTAGTTGTCCGAGAAATAGCGAGGATTTTTTCAACTATTATAGTTCTCAATCATCTACTTCTTCGTACCTCTTTTGACCACCAAATCTTTCAGCTTGCAACAAAATCAACAGAAACAATCATTCTTGAACTGAATTGCCCAGTGTTGTATCAAGCTTCGACCCAAATGATCAATCACATTATCCTCAAAATCTTTGTATTCAGACAAATGAAAACTGCCTTCAACCTATGATAAGAGACTTAGGCATGATTGAACAGTTCTAATTTTACGTTGCCTCCCCATCCATCACCTAGCTATCCGGGTGAGCACCTACTTGAATACAAGCGTAATTTTAATGTTTTGCTCTTAATCTTTTGGTTTTGTTTTGTAATGGTCTTATACATCATTGATAAGGTGTAAGGGGACCTATTTTAAGCTTAGGTAAAATTAAAAATAAATTGGGAAGTCTTTTGGAGGCGTTTCCTAAGTTTTTGGGAAAAGTTCGAAAACACACTGTGTTTTCAAACCGCGTGTTTTTTTGCCATTCTTGGTTAAAAACGTGAACCCTAATGTAACCTAACTTCTTCTTGACATTGTAAAAAAGGTGTTTTTCGACCTGGAGAAGAGGTTGGAAGATTGGTGGCGTGCAGTTTATGAGAAAGTGAATAGAACAGTGATTTTGTTGAAGAAAAATACAGTTTTCTGTTTTGTTTCTGGAAACAGCGATTTAATGAATTGATTTAGGCATTTGGCTATTTGTTACAGCATGTAGGGAAGTCATTTCAATCATTCTTGTGACTGTATAGTCAGTTAACCCATCGCTATTTCCTTTTCTTGTTATTTTGTGGTTTTGTGTTTTGCTGTTTTGACTGTTAAAATAAAAAAAAATGGAGTTCTAGCCTATTTCCTGGCCGTACCAAGAAGTATGGGAACAGAGGAAGCTAGGTTAGACTCCACACCTGTACATATTGTAAATAAAGAATGCTTTTTGAGAGTTGTTAGCATGCTAAATGATTTTTCCTAGGCGAGACAGTGAGAACCCGGCTAGGAAAAGCTTGAGGACAGCGTAAATAATTTGCAGGGGAGTGAAGATTTTTGAAAGATTCTTTTTTGAGGATTTAGGGGAGTGTCTTGGCTCTGCATGGTGGCAAGGAAGAGCCCGTAACAGTCCGTTTTCATGAAGAACTTTTCACCAGTCCTAAACTGGTTCTGAACAGTTTTGAAACCCTAGTTTCCACCAAGGTTGAGTTGTAACCTTGCCCAAGAACCAAGAACTCTGTTTTTTTTTTAAAACGATGGAAAAAGGGAAGTTTAGAGTTGCTGAAGCACTGGAAAAGATGACTTTGGAGGCCTTGGAAAGTGCCACACACCCCTGCAACAACGTTGGGCAGAATGGAAGGGTGACTAGTCTTTAAAGGAATAAGGGCTGGTTTGTGCACGTGAAGAAGGAGTACCAAATAGCACTTGGGAGCAGCAAAGTTGCAATGATAGCAGGGTTGATAAAGTGAACCAGGGGTGCCTCAAAGGTAAGAGGACCTATAGGTTGTAGGTGGAAGAAATAACACCTTAGGAGTTCTAAGATAAAGGACTCAAAGCAGTGAGATAATATTTTCTCAATCAACCCTTGTTCTATCAGATTGGTATCAGAGCAGTGAAAGATTTGGGAAGCAGCAGCTTATATGTCAGAGGAAGTTGAATCAAGTGAACCGCCAAAGATGGTGACGAATGCACAATTAGCCAAGATGGTTGAAGAGCAAGAAGAGGATAACAAATCTTTAAAGGAAAGAATAGAACAGCTTGAAGCAGCACTAAACAAGGTGAAACTAGAAGGCAAAGTGCCAAAAGAAGAAGAGGTTGCAGAGGAGGACAAAGTCCCTGAACCTGACCCTATCTTGGAAGAGGAGCCTTTCCTAAAGGCATTAAAAGCACTAAGTGGAAAAGGACTTGAGGGTGTACCATTATTTCATGGAAAGATGGATCCTGATCTGGTCTTGGACTGGATAGATGGCATGGAGAATCACTTCGAATGTGATGGAGTTACAGAAGCACAGAAGGTGAAGGTTGCAAAGTCAAGGTTGAGAGGATCAGCATTAACTTGGTGGAAGTTTATTCAAACTGAAAGGGAGAAACAAGGTAAGCAGCCTATATCAACCTGGAAAGGAATGGTTGCTAAAGTGAAAGAAGCTTATATGCCAGATGATTATGAAATTCAGCTCCACAAGAAGAGGCAGAGTTTAAGACAAAAAGACCAAGATGTAAACACCTACACGGAAGAGTTCCAGAAACTTTGTTTGAGATCAAATGTGGCAGAAGATGAGAGCCTGAAAGTGGCTAGATACCTCAACGGATTGAAGTGGAATATACAAGAAGAGATGGCTTTGCTCAGCCCCAAGACAGTCCACCAATGCTATCAGCTAGCTATCAAGATTGAAGAGAGGAATAAAAGGAAGCATGATCAGTCCTCAAAGGGCAGAGGAAGAGGCAGAGATCAAAGAGGACAGCGTGGAGGTTACCAAGGAAGAGGTGGTGACCAAAGGAACCAAGGTGAATCAAAGCTTACTGAGCATGGAGGTGAAACCTCATCAAGAGGAGGATTTAATAGAGGAAGAGGACCTCAAGGGGGTTCAAATAGAGGAAGAGGAGCAGGCAGAAGTAACTCCTACTTTGCCACCATGAAGTGTTACAACTGCAATCAGCTAGGCCATCCAGCTTATAGATGCCCGGAGAAAGCTTCATCTAGCAACGAGAAAAGAGTAGCTTATGCACAAGAAGACACCGTGAGTGTAAAGACACCTGAGATCAGTCATATAGAATCAGAAGTAGGTGAAAATCTGATGTTCAACAGGGTTTTGATCAGGCAACCAGTCAAGGAAGAACCCAAGCAAAGGAGAGCTTTGTTTAGAGCAAGGTGCAAGATATTGGGAAAGGTATGCAAGGTTATAGTAGATTCTGGTTCTACAGACAATATCATCTCTGAGGAGGCAGTAAATAAGTTAAAATTGCATAAAGTACCTCATGCCAATCCCTACAAAGTCACATGGCTGAATAAAGGGCAGAGTGTCTTAGTGAATGAGCAGGTTACAGTGGAATTTTCAATAGGAGGCTACAAAGACAAGCTGATTTGTGATGTGCTACCCATGGATGCATGCCATCTTCTTCTTGGTAGGCCATGGCAATATGATAGAGGTGTTGTATATCATGGAAAGGAGAACACCATTGAGTTCACGAAGGATGGAAAAACCTTCAAGCTGCAATCGTTGATTGAGGAAGATGAAGGGCAGTCCAAGGTTCCTAATATCATGTTGAGCAGTGGTAAAGAATTCATCAAGGATCTACACCAAGGGAATGAAGGTTATGTGGTCCTAATGCAGTCCAAAGAGGAAGAAAAGGCTGAGAAGACAGTCATACCTGAAACAGTTCAAAGGCTGCTAGAAAAATATAAGAGCATTGTGAGTGATGGAACACCATCAACTCTACCACCCAAGAGAGCAATAAGTCATCAAATTGACTTCATACCTGGAGCCTCATTGCCTAACAAAGCAGCATACAAACTGACCCCTGAGCAGAACAAAGAGGTGGCAAGACAAGTGGAAGAGTTGCTGAATCAAGGTCTGATCCAAAAGAGTATTAGTCCATGTGCAGTCCCAGTTGTTTTGGCAACAAAAAAAGGAGGTAAATGGAGACTTTGTACTGATTCTAGAGCAATAAATAGAATCACAATTAGGTATAGATTTCCAATACCTAGGATTGAAGATTTATTGGATTGCCTTGGAGGTGCAAAATTTTACACTAAGCTAGATCTTAAGAGCGGGTATCACCAAATCAGAATTAAGGAAGGTGATGAATGGAAGACAGCTTTTAAGACAAATGATGGTTTGTATGAGTGGAAAGTGATGCCATTTGGCCTCTCGAATGCCCCTAGCACGTTCATGAGACTAATGAATGAGGTGCTTAAAGATTTCACAGGGATTTTTGTGGTAGTCTACTTGGATGACATACTGATTTTCAGTAAGACAGCAGAAGAACATTTGAAGCATGTAGAGATGGTACTCAAAAGGTTGCAAGAAGAACAGTTGGCAATCAACCTTGAGAAGTGTGAGTTCTTCAAACAAGAGCTTGTGTATCTAGGCTTTGTGGTATCTCAAGGAACGTTGAAGATGGATCCAAGTAAGGTAGAAGCTATCCTAAACTGGCCTACACCAACCACAGCAACTGAGGTAAGGAGTTTTCATGGTTTGGCTCAATTTTATAGGAAGTTTATAAGAAATTTTAGTGGTATATGTGCACCAGTGTTAGATACAATCAAGGGTGGTCAGAAAACAAAGTTTAAGTGGACACTAGAGGCTGATAAAGGGTTTGAAAAGTTGAAAAAAGAAGTGGCAACACAACCTATCTTGTTATTGCCTAGTTTTGATAAATTGTTTACAGTTGAGTGTGATGCAAGTGGAGTAGCAGTAGGAGGAGTCCTTAGTCAAGAAGGTAGACCTGTAGCCTTCTTTAGTGAAAAACTTAATGAAGCTAAGAAAAAATACTCCACCTATGATCTAGAACTCTATGCTTTAGTGCAGTCCCTCAGGAAATGGAGGCATTACTTGTTGCCTAAAGAGTTTGTGGTCTTCACGGATAACCAGGCACTCAGTTATATTAATACCCAGGAGAAGTTAAGCAATAGGCACTTGAAATGGATGGAGTACATTCAAGCTTTCACATTTACCATTAAGCATAAGAAGGGACAGCAAAACAAAGTGGCAGATGCATTAAGCAGGAGGATGTTGACAGTCCAAGAGATACAGCTGAAAAGCATAGGATTGGAAAGTTTTAAGGATCTCTATGGTGATGACGAAGACTTTTCCAAAGCCTACAAGGTATGTTCAGACTTTGCAAATAAATTTCACAGTCAATATGCTGAGTATACATTGCAAAATGGGTTGTTATTCAAGGGCAATCTGTTATGTGTCCCAAGAGGATCAATGAGAGAAAATCTGATCCAAGAGAAACACAATGGCAGTCTTAGTGGGCATTTTGGTATTAACAAAACTTTGGAGCTGGTACAAAGGTTTTACTATTGGCCTAAGTTAGCACGAGATGTCAGAAAGTATGTTGAACAATGTGTTGTTTGCATGAAAGCAAAAGGGGGAGCTAGCAATGCTGGGTTATATCAGCCTTTGCCTATTCCGAACAGACCATGGGAGTGTGTGAGTATGGATTTTGTGGTGGGTCTTCCCAAGACTAAATCTGGTTTTGATAGTGTTTTTGTAGTTGTGGACAGATTTAGCAAGATGAGTCACTTTATTCCTTGCAAGACCACACATGATGCAAGCTATATTGCCCATCTATTTTTTAGGGAAGTTGTGAGAATCCATGGATTGCCATTGAGCATTGTCTCAGATAGGGATGTAAAATTCATGAGTCATTTCTGGAAAACACTATGGAGCAGATTGGGAACTAATTTATCATTTGGATCAGCTTACCATCCTCAGACCGATGGTCAAACCGAGGTGGTTAACAGAGTGTTAGGTAACCTATTGAGGTGCTTGACAAAGGAATATGGACAGACCTGGGATATGGTGATTTCCCAAGCTGAATATGCATATAATGATAGTGTGAACAGGACTACAGGAAAAAGCCCATTTGAAGTTGTGTATGGGATGCATCCAAGGGGAATTTGTGAGCTTAGAGACCTTGGAACAATGGAGAATAGGAGTGGACATGCAGAAGACTTCACTCAAACCATGAAGGAGATTCATGAGCAGGTTAAGAGGACAATCACAGCAGCAACACAAAAGTTGAAGAACAAAGTTGATGAGACAAGAAGAGATGTGCAGTTCCAGGTGGGTGATTATGTGATGGTTCACCTCAACAAATCCAGATTGCAGAAGGGGATGTCCACCAAATTGCAAATGAAACGGGTAGGACCATGCAAGGTGATAGCCAAGTATGGCAAGAACGCTTACAAGGTGGAGTTACCATCCGATTTGGGCATATCTCCGGTGTTCAACATTGCTGATTTGATTAGATATAAAGGTACAGTCAATGATGAAGTTCAAAACAATCAGGAAATCTTTAAAGATATCAGCAATATACCCCTTCCAAGTCAAGAGAAAGCTCAGGCAGAGAAGGTCTTGGAGTCCAGGGTGAAGAAAGCAACAAGGAATAAGGTATACATGGAGCACCTTATCAAGTGGAAGAGCAAACCTGACTCAGAGGCTACATGGGTACAAGAGGATCAATTCAAGAAGCTTGGCATTGACCTGAAACTGATACCACCTTCCAGTCCTTGATCTTTGTGCTGAGAGGGGGAGAATGGTGCAGGAGCACCTACTTGAATACAAGCGTAATTTTAATGTTTTGCTCTTAATCTTTTGGTTTTGTTTTGTAATGGTCTTATACATCATTGATAAGGTGTAAGGGGACCTATTTTAAGCTTAGGTAAAATTAAAAATAAATTGGGAAGTCTTTTGGAGGCGTTTCCTAAGTTTTTGGGAAAAGTTCGAAAACACACTGTGTTTTCAAACCGCGTGTTTTTTTGCCATTCTTGGTTAAAAACGTGAACCCTAATGTAACCTAACTTCTTCTTGACATTGTAAAAAAGGTGTTTTTCGACCTGGAGAAGAGGTTGGAAGATTGGTGGCGTGCAGTTTATGAGAAAGTGAATAGAACAGTGATTTTGTTGAAGAAAAATACAGTTTTCTGTTTTGTTTCTGGAAACAGCGATTTAATGAATTGATTTAGGCATTTGGCTATTTGTTACAGCATGTAGGGAAGTCATTTCAATCATTCTTGTGACTGTATAGTCAGTTAACCCATCGCTATTTCCTTTTCTTGTTATTTTGTGGTTTTGTGTTTTGCTGTTTTGACTGTTAAAATAAAAAAAAATGGAGTTCTAGCCTATTTCCTGGCCGTACCAAGAAGTATGGGAACAGAGGAAGCTAGGTTAGACTCCACACCTGTACATATTGTAAATAAAGAATGCTTTTTGAGAGTTGTTAGCATGCTAAATGATTTTTCCTAGGCGAGACAGTGAGAACCCGGCTAGGAAAAGCTTGAGGACAGCGTAAATAATTTGCAGGGGAGTGAAGATTTTTGAAAGATTCTTTTTTGAGGATTTAGGGGAGTGTCTTGGCTCTGCATGGTGGCAAGGAAGAGCCCGTAACAGTCCGTTTTCATGAAGAACTTTTCACCAGTCCTAAACTGGTTCTGAACAGTTTTGAAACCCTAGTTTCCACCAAGGTTGAGTTGTAACCTTGCCCAAGAACCAAGAACTCTGTTTTTTTTTGAAAACGATGGAAAAAGGGAAGTTTAGAGTTGCTGAAGCACTGGAAAAGATGACTTTGGAGGCCTTGGAAAGTGCCACACACCCCTGCAACAACGTTGGGCAGAATGGAAGGGTGACTAGTCTTTAAAGGAATAAGGGCTGGTTTGTGCACGTGAAGAAGGAGTACCAAATAGCACTTGGGAGCAGCAAAGTTGCAATGATAGCAGGGTTGATAAAGTGAACCAGGGGTGCCTCAAAGGTAAGAGGACCTATAGGTTGTAGGTGGAAGAAATAACACCTTAGGAGTTCTAAGATAAAGGACTCAAAGCAGTGAGATAATATTTTCTCAATCAACCCTTGTTCTATCACTATCCTTCTAAACTCAATTTGCCGATATGAATGCCACTTGGAACATAGACCTGCACCCAACAACACCCGACAAAACTAAGAATAATTTAAATAAAGATGTGGAAATAACTCCATGGTACAGTGATATAAATCCTTTTGTGCACTTTATATGGATTCACATTCACCCCACATAATGAGCTCGCGACCTCTGCCAATTGGCACCTATGCTTGAAAAAAAAAAAAAAAATCTTTGAAGTGGAATTACCAACACAATTCAAAGAATCAAAGAGGACTTAAAGTTCCATTCCCTCCTAGACCTCCAAACGATCCAATTGATATGCCACCTTGTTACATTGTAAAAAAAATGCATTAAAAAAATATCATCAAAGTTTTTATAGAACTTCCAAGCCTCTTCCAACAACCTTTCAAACTTCCAATTTCAGATAAATATCTTAAACACTTGATAATTATCACCATAAAGTTTCTTTTTGCAATCATTTTTTTTTATTTTACATTGCTAACATGAAACTCTTGAACATTACTATCTTCCTAGCTTTTCTAATTGTCTTAGCGCCCACACAACTGATTTATCAATTACTACATGAATTAGCCAACATTTTTTTTCAATTTTTAATTAATTTAGTGAGTTTAAATATGTTTGTTGGTAGGGTTCCACAATTTCTTTTCTTACTTTTGTCAGTCGTAAGGAAAACAACAGTCTGAGAAGACCTGTCCTTTTCAAGAGGTTTTCTCTCCTCATCCGAGAACTTCCTTTAGGAGATTGGTGTTAGAATTTATTAATTTTCCTTTTATTTTTCAATCTAATATAATTGAATTACTATTATATATTATTTTTTATATATATATTACTAAAAAGTATAAATTATATTATATACAATATAATTACATTTATTATTATATAAAAAATTTGATATGATATAAATTGTATCATTATAAATAAATATATTATTTTGTATAATAATTTTCAAATATATTTTATTAATTTACATTTTATTAAATATTATATATCAATAAATATAATATTTATAAAATAAAATAATTGAATAATAAGTATATAAATATTAAGCATACATAATTAAATAATAAATATATTAAATACTAAATATATAATTTTACAATACAAAAAAATTATTAAAATATATTAAATAATTACATTATATTACTATATAATAATAAACATACTATTGATAATGGAGTATAATTATCTTCCTTTTTGTTTTTGTTTTGTTTCAGTTGTGTTTCAATCATGTGAGAGTCTGATTGGTGCTAAATGACCCACTATTGATTGCATGTATTACACACATGTATACCAAAATGAACCAATTTTTCATAATTAACCTTCCACACCTCTTCCGGCGTGCCCATTGCACCAAGGTGCGATTGCTAGTTATAGTAAAAATATAATATTATTAATAAAAATAGTTTGAAATAAAATAAAAACCAAATCAAATGATAACATAATATAATCCAGCCCACATCAGAATCAACTACGTATTCCTTCGTATTTCCGAGCTGGTTGCGTTGCTGCGATTCCATCCGTTTTAAACCCTAAAAACACCGCAGGGAAAGGAAGGAATGAGCCGGCAGCCTGCCACGTGGTATGAAGGGACACAGCACATCCTACGGATTTCATTTCTTCACCAATCCAGCCCACCCAACTCCTCTTCATTCGCATTCAGCGCAAGGAAAAAGCACCCAATCACGCTGGTGGCAATCTTCACGTCCATACTCAAAAATAGCAGGGAAAATATGCCTATTTAAGCTCTGTTTGAGTAGCCCTACTGAGATATACTAGCAGCAGAAGCATTTGTAGAAGCAGAAGCATTTGTAGGAGCAGCTATGGAGAGGTCAAAGAAGCGCAGCAGGGATTTTGGGATTGAAAATGACTTTACAGCAGAAGAAATGGAAGCAGCAGATGCCCTGTTAAGGCTTTGTCATTTGGGGTTCTTTTTGGCCCAGTGGGCAGTCAAAAGGAGGCGGTCTGCTATAGCCAGAGGTGGCGGCGTCATTACACAACAATCCAAACTGGCCAACAGAAGTCCCTTGACGCCGCTTGGCTTATTCTGGAGCGAAAGTGATGAGTTTCAAGAGAGGGCAGGTGGGCTGCCGCCGTCTTCAAAGGTAAGCGAGTCTTTATGATTTGCTAGTTTTTGCAATGGGGTTGCTCGATTTTTATTTATTTTTTGGTTTATGATGATAATGGCTTGTGGGTGATTTGAGTTGTTTATAACGGGTATGGGGTGTTGTCTGAATTGCATGTTTTCTAGTCTTCTTCAAAAGTTTGTGAATTACCCTTAAGTCATCTTTAAGATATTGGGTCCGAGATTTTTCTTCCTTTTTGAGTTGGGTTTGTGTTTTTACTTAGTTTTTTGAATTGGGTTTGAGATTTTTCGTAGTTTTTGAGTTGGGTTTGAAATTCTGCAGGATATGAGTGTAAAAAATGTATCTCGGAGAAGGCTACCTAAGAAAAAGGTTGGTATCCATATCCCCAATACTCTGCAACCCTTTTCCTCCCAAGCCGCAGTTCCAATGACGGTATCACTTTTGATGGAAAACATTAGGAATATTGCCATATGTTTGACTGTGCTCGTGTATGAATTTGTGTTATTGAATACTGAAAATGATTGTATTGTTTTTTTATGTCCCTACATGTGTTCATGTGCATGTGGTTGTGCGGGTGTCTATAGGGTGTATGCCATATTGATTGACGAAAGAAAGAAGCATATAAAATGCACAATAATTAGCAACTGCCTGATTTGTTAGATATGGAGCAAAGCTAATACATGCAATGCGTTATGTCTTTGCTCTGGCATGGGTTTGTGTGTTTGCTTGCGGTTATTGGAATGCGATAGCTATGAATGAAATTAACTCAAGTAATCATCCCAATCCTTGCTATTACCATCTGTAGATAGTTAGAAATGTCTTTGCACTTCTATATCTTTGAAAAGCATGAAAGTATAAGTGAGCATGACTTGATTGCAAGCCATGCGGATAGAGCAGTTATACTCTATTGTTGTAGAGATACATGGATAGAGCAGGTATGTGCTATTCTCTAGAGATACATTTGGACCCTTTAAACTCCACAGTTTGCATGTGATATATACTTGCTCTAGATCATAATCTACCTATGTGCACAATTTACAGACATGGGCACTGCTTTAAGCATGTATATCAATATGTATTGGAGGCAAATGTATACAGCTATATTTCAGAGACACTCTTTCCATCCATTTTCTGAGGGAATGTATTTTCTAATGATGGATCATGTAGTATGATCTGAAATGTTGTTTTTCCTTAAAATCATCATAGTTTAATCCAGATAAATTGTTAAAATCATTATAGAATGTAGAAATATAATATTTTATGAATATATGTACTTATTTACATATATACTATATATTAATAAATGAATATATACACCCCAACACACCTTCATGTTTGAATATATATGTATGCACAGACATGTTTCTAGATATGTGCATATATGTCTGTATGCCTCTGGCTGTATATATATATATATGAACTTCTGAGTGAGAAAATACACATTTTTTGCAGCACTTTGCTTTCTTTTTTTTGCATGCACTTGCGTTTACACATGTACATTTTTGTATGTAGAGACTTTTGTGTTCATGTGTGCATGAAATGTTCCTCTCTTGTTGGAAAGGTAAGAGATCTCGTACATGACTAACATATAGGTTTTGATGAATGCAGACACATAAGGAATTGCAAGAAATGGTGAACACACTCTCTTCAGAAAAGAGTAGTTTGAAAGAGGTTGGCTTGTTTATCACTTGTTTCCACTTTATTTTAATTTTTAATTAATGTACCATCTCTTGGTGCATTCAAACGAACGATAGTCACTAGTTTTGATCAAAGGAAATGTTTCTCATGGGTATTATGTTTTGGATCAGGAGGAAGAGCAACTGATGAAAACCTATCAGGAGCTACAAGAGTGGAACCATCATTTAAAATCACAGGTATTTGACTGTCATTTTTGATAGTTTTGCTTTTGCAAAGAGTTGAGGAAATAAGGAATTACACTTTAACTGAGAGCTGGCTGCATGTGGTCTTCGCAGTTGGCAGCACACCGTAATCAAAGACCAGAGCAAAAGCTGCTCTCCACTCCCCAGCCAACATCATCTGACCATTTTGTTGGCCCACTGGCGTTAAGCAATGAACCTCTGCATGCTGGAGTGTCTGTGTATCCACATGAACTTGAAACTTCATCTGGGTCTGACAATGGGGACTCTTCAAGACCTACCAAGGATCCCTCGTGTTTTTTAGGCCTACCAGATTTGAACGCTCCTAGTGAAGCTATGTGTGATATAGTTCCAAATGGTTTCAATGAAGAAATGCTTCTTTCAAGGAACAAAGTTGCTGTTGCTGCTGAAGCAAGGAGGCGGCGAATAGAGCTTTCAAGAGTCAAATACGCCCGGACGCGTAAAGTAAGATCAAGGTGAGAAAGAAAATGCAAATTTTCAAGGAGGCGGCTCAAGTGCATCATCGCTAATGGGAAGCTATGGAGGATATAAAAAAGGACCCAGAACAAGGCAGCAAAGCTAGAGGATGGAATAGCAGAGCTGTAAACAGCTAAAAAGGAATACAAAAGAGTAAATAATTGAATGAAAATTGAAGTAAACGGCAAAAAAGGAATGAAAACCAGAGTAAATATTAGATAGCCTGCAAGGGTAGATTGCTGTATAGAGATTTCAAATGAAAGTTTGAAGGAATCTCACTCTGAAATAATTTAGGAAATGAAGTAAATATCCACACCATAAGTGCCACACAAGATGGCCAAAACAAAACCTAGTCCAGTAGGACCAATGGAAATCAAACTGGGTGTTTTAAATTTAACTACCTACATAAATTATAAACCAAATTCTTCTTAGCGTAATATTTCCATTGGAAGGAAACAGGGCAAGCAAGATGCTGTTAATGAGGGGGAAAAATTGGTGTACAACTGACTGTACAAATCTTAAACATTACTTTTTTTGATAACTGTTTCAAAAATTAACATATTTTAATGCTATTGTATCGTCGTGAAGTTTTATTGCAGGTTTCATTTAACATGCTCGGGGCGTCTGCTTAAACATTCTATTATCATAATTTTTTTTGAGAATTTATGTCAATGAGTTCGTGTCTTACCCATACTTCATTTTTTTCATACATGTTTAATATATTTTGCTCTGATGTGATTTAATATTATCTATCTTTTTTATAAAATAGTATCATCAAAATTAATGTTAATATTTTTAAATTTAATTTAAATAATATGAATTGATACATATTTTAATTTTATATTTTTAAGTATTTATATTTTAATAAAAAGTAATTGCATTATATTTTATAATCATTAAAATGATATTTAATAAATATATGCTACATGGTCATTTGAGTACATTTCTCATGTATAATTACTTACATATTTGACGAATCATTATAGTTTAAGTCTTTGTTTGCATGACTATTTTCTTTAAGATAGAATTGTTTTCTAAATCTTATTTACTTTTATATTCACACAAACAAAATGAACTTGAATCTCTTAAAAGGTTTCCCCTTGTCACAAGCTTTGTGAATCGAAATACATTTAAGAAAATAGTAAAACAAAGCATTCGACAATATTTATTTTACTTAAATGCAACATTCAATAAAAAAAGTAATAATTATTTGTAAAGATAAAGATTAAGAAAATATGATAAAGTATTAGACATAAAAAAGAATTTTCTAAAATTTAAAAATTGTGGTATAAAAAACTTTTCTAAATTTACTATTTCATATGAAAGTAACTTTCTAAATTAGCATACTTAAAATTAAAAAATATTCAAGATTTTTTTAAAACAAGAAATCCCTTCTAATCAAAAAATATTATTTATAACAATAAAATATAAAAAATGTAAAATTACTACACATGATAAAGAGTTTATAAAGGTAAGATACAAAAAAACTGTAAATTTTGTACACATAAAAGAAGTTTCTAAAAATTAAAAAATTAAGTATGAAAGAACTTTCATAAATTTACTATCATATAGAAAGAAAGTTTCTAAATTAATATACTTAACATCAAAATATATTATTTATAAAGATAAGATAAAAAAAAAAATTAATTACTAAACAAAAAAAACTTTTTAAAAATTAGAAAATTAATTATGAAAGAACTTTCCCAAATTTACTATTACTTGTAAAAATAAGTTTCTTTTGAAAATTAGAAAATTTAGGAAAAAAAAAGAAAAATCTTAAATTTATTATTACACATAAAAATATGTTTCTAAATTAATATATGTAAATCTTAAAAAATATTCAATAATTAAAAAAAAAACTCATTCATATTCTATTTTATTCAAAATTAATACATATCTATAACAACTTAAATATATAGTCTAAAATAAAGACTTTTCATAATAAGTGCACGTCTAAAATCAATTTAAATTTGTAAAATTAAATACAAAGAAAAGATAATCAATTTATTATTACATATAATTTTTTTTTAAAAATTAATATATTTAAAACTAGCATATATATGTTTTTTTTTTAATACACAAGAAGAATTTGTATTGATATGGTAAATATTTACAATCGTCTGCAATGCAGGAGATCAAAATTGCAGAAGCTTTTTGTCAAACTAGACTTTCCGTACCAAGCCCATACAAACTGAGGACCCCAACGACCATACACCAGCAAAAACCAACCATCACTCCTTATAATGT
The DNA here is from genome assembly GCA_007258455.2 of Sequoia sempervirens. Lineage (NCBI taxonomy): Eukaryota > Viridiplantae > Streptophyta > Pinopsida > Cupressales > Cupressaceae > Sequoia > Sequoia sempervirens. Next base: position 718,904 of record VDFB02004800.1, on the reverse strand, counting down.
TGAAAGCAAGGAATACAAAAACCCCCAGCCGAGGGCAACAATCACCAAACTATCAACAAGCATATGTATAAAACAACAAAACATGAGACCATGATGGACCAGACCCCTAACCAAACCTGCCATCACCGAGGAAGCCAGTAGCATAGGTGAAGCCCCTAAAATCTGAGACCGACCATCCACATTGCGCTTGTGGAAGCTTTAGCTCCTTCAATAGATAATCCACCCCAACCGTAGCCAGATGATTGTGCTGAACCAATGCCATTCCTTTCAAATCAAGTAGAAATGGGTAGCATTTGATCACCTCACTCAGGATGTGAAGGGTAACATATCTCAAGGGTGAGGAGTACCCATGCCAAGAGAGGCAGCATAAAGAGTTCTTCAATGCCCTCTAGTAAGTCTGAAGGAAAGAGCCACCTAACCAACACCTCAGCCTCCACCTTAGACATTTTGATCACCAAAATTGAAGCCAAGAACCGAGAGGTGATGCATGTGCCAACTTGGTAGGATTCATCATCCTCCACAAAACCCTGCCCAAGAACCATTTTAACCAACACCAGAATGAGAGAATCATGCCATTTAAGGATGTGTTTGAGACGTTGGTCAATGATGATCCCACAAAACACCATCTATCTACTCACACTCTTTAGACAAATTGGCATAGACTCACCGATGCTCATTAAGGTTTCAACAAACATCCTTACCACAAATTTTGACCACTCCTCCATAGCCACAAAGTCAGAGAGCCACTACAAAACCAAAGAGTCACCACAATGCCTGTGCCACCACAATGAAAAAGCCTGAATGTTATAAGCCAATGCATCCAAGCCATAGATAATCATATAACAGTGAGCCCAACCTTGACATCGATGATTAATGCTTGATTGTGTGTTCCCCATGGGGAATCAGCCTGTATGTGTTGTGAGGATGCCACCTTGACCAAAATGATCTCCAAAAATTAGCCTTGGGTACCGATGAAGTGACAAGCAAGGATACAAAATTGAGTTTCGTATAACCCATGATGCCAATATCATTTATTCGATTAGACCATAATGCTAATTTACTGACAAGTGATAATCATTGTTCTTACGTCCACCTTCCAACCCAAGCAACAGTTCCAAGTTGGCAACATGACCACAACCCAAGCGTCACCCAAAGTCTGAGTTGGCAATCCACAACAACATTTGCAAGGGGAGAAGTGATGTTGTCCCCATGGGCTTTCCACAACCAACCATGTGGAAAGTCGCCCACCCTACAACCCACAATATATATCTTTTAAAAATAATGTAATTAAGAATTACATACACACTTAACTTATCATATAGTTTTAAAAAAATTATATCATTATTATTAGGGTTAGACTTAGGTTACAATTTAATTAGGGTTAGGATTACAATTTTTCAAGGTTAGGATTGAATTAGGGTTATAATTCAATTAGGTTTACAGTTCAATTATGGTTGGGGTTAGGTTTCATTTAGGGTTAAGGTTAGATTAGTGTGAGGGTTTTAGGATCAATTAAGGTTAGGGTTCATATACGGTTACAATTACTATTATAGTTCAATAAGGCTTAGGGTTAGTTTTGATGTTATGATTTGGATAGGGTTAGGCTTGGGATTAGCCTTTAATTATACTTACTTTTTGGTTAGGGTAAGGGTTCATTTATGGTTAAGAATAGGGTTCACTTAGGATTAGGTTTAGGTTTTAATTAAGGTTCAACTAATGTTATTTATTGATTAGGGTTAGATTTTATAAAATTGATCAAAGATAGGGTTATGTTTAGAGTTTATTTTTCATCCCATATAAACTATATAATGGGGAATTAATTAGGATTATGATTCTATTAGGGTTAAATTAGGGTGAGTGTTAGGATTTGATCAGAGTTAAGGTCCAATTAGGGTTAGAGATAAGGTTCAATCATTGTGAGGATTAGGGTTCAATTAGGGTTAGCTATAGAATTTAAGACTATTGTTAAAGTTAGGGTTCTATTAGAGTGTTACACCTTGTTTCATAGTTATCGAGTTACTTTCACTGTCATGAGTAAATATGATGATAAATGCAAATTTTGACTTTAATATGTTTACTAGGTGAAATAAATACTATAATGTTCATTAATATGATATTGCTTTTCAAGGAATAAATATGTTTTATATTGATGAAATGCAATGAAAGAATATGTATTGCAATGTGAATATTTTAATGCTTTGTCGATACAATTTTTTTATGATGCAAATAGATTTAATGTGAATGGATAACTACCTATGCAATGTATTAAGCTAGATTCAGGAACATATTCAAGCCCTTAGATATGTGAGGGGGAGTATCACTTAGGAGAGGAGCTTGGTCTGGTAACCCTTAGTAAGCCTAACTGAGCATACACACACTCACATCTAGTTTGGTCAAGTTGAGTCAAAGTCAGTCAAGATTTGGGAAGTAAACCCTTAGTCAAAATCTTGGATAAATTTGGGATTTGTTTTGGTCATCTTTGATTGGTTATGATTTTACCCTTTGTTTATGATATTGGTTCTTTGGTTAGATTGCGGGTCTTGATCCTTATTTTGAGTTTGAGTTCTTTGTGTATTTACTAATCAATGATTATATATATAAAATGGATGTATATATATGTGTGTGAAAACAATAGCCCATGCAAAGGTAGATTGCATGCATAGGGGAAACCGTATGGACATATACCACACATATATATGTATACTTTCGATATATATTATCAATTAGTAAAAATATAATTATATGTATTATCTATATATATATATGAATGTGTGTATCTATACATACGTAATCATATATATAAATATATATAAATGTATATATACTAATATACATATTTATATTATAATATGGATATATATATATATATATATATATAAAGATTTTAAATCAAGAAAACATAGCACTAATTTATAGCGCGGGCTTAATAATCCATTCCTTACACATTTAAACATCCTATACAATGGGTTTGGATAGCGTATATATTAAGAGGTTCTTGGGTAGCACATAGTATTGCTTTGCTTACAAAGAAAATGACTTATATGAAAGTTTTTGATTGTGGTAGAGAACTAGCACATAAATTAAAGAGGGCGTGATATGCTTTCTTAGTGTGAAATAATCTTTTATAACGCATTGGATATAAGATGGTTCATAGAATAAAAGGATTTTCATATGAATTAAAGTGTTGTGTAAAGCATGCAAAAATAATGCTTAGATAAAGTGCATTAAGTTAAAGTAAATCAGATTTATGAATTGCAAAGACTTAGTCAATACTATGAATGATATGAGGAATAAAAACATGTTAACGATGTTTTGACTTGGTCTTGAAGCTGCAAACACTAGAATAGGGGTGTATGATAATATGTGGTGATAAAATATGAAGCATTCTTGCATTTAGAAGTCTGTTCCAAGTTTATTCTCCAGCTTATAAGGCATAGATAGTATGTGGGAATAAGTCAAGGGTAGAGTTGGCTAAGATAAGTTGATTTTTTAAGCTTTTTACCTTGCATTTCTGAGTGATTAACTTGATGTGTAGTGGAGGAGGCGGCTGGCTGAGCATTTTCTTTGAGTCATTGTTTGTGAATCCGCCACCTTTCTTATAACTTGCTGAGTCCATCCTTTTGCTTGAGAAGTGTCATGTATATGAGGTTGTTTTTAGCCAGAAGTTGCTCAAGTTTTTGTATAAATAGAGGATCTTCCTCCATCTTATAGGACACAGTATGCAATCTTGTTGCTGATTTCCTGAGTTGCTATTCTACTGCTTTTCTGAGTTTTTAGAGTTTGTGAGAGGTTTTGAGAGAGTTTTTGGAGAGAGTAAGAGAGAGAGTTAGAGAAGTTGCAAGCTAGTTTTGTGAAGGCTGAGGTAGGAATCCATATTAGTCATTTGGAGCTTTGTAAATACAAGCATGCTAATTTCTACTTTATTATGCATTTTATGTTTTGAAAAGACTCTGTTGTCTTGTTTGGAAAATAAGTTTAGTTATTTGAAATTGGTTATCTTCTTTGGATAAGCATGAAATATTCTTGATGAGTCTAGTTGTTAGTGAACCTTGTTATAGGGATATATGCATATACTTTATATATTGGGTTATGAGTGTTTAAGTTGTTAGCTTATAATGCTAAGTAAATCTTTGTGGACGATGAAGTTCGTAATACAACGAGAAAGGAGGCATGATAGAAATGTCATCATTGTTAGGTTATGATGTTATATAAACCTTGATTGATAATCTTTACTTGACTGATTACTCATATCTCCTTGAAATAGGAAGAGAGTCGTATTCCTAGTGTTAGGGTATAAACTTGAAGGTTATATCAACATTCAACAATAGGGATGAGAGTTGTATTTTCTGGTTATGCTATTTTCTTATTTTTATTTAGATTTTATTCCTATTCATAAAATTCTAAACAAGGACTCATGTTTTGGTAACCCAAAACCATATTGTGAGAGGACTATAGGTGTAGATGCACTAACTCCTCACAAGTTGATTATGTCCTCCATATGACATACAAATATGTAAACATGTGTGAATGTTTGAGGTATTTAAAAGAGAATTTTTATGATTGGTTTATGTTCACTTGAAAGTTACTTTACTTTTGATTGAAACCCTAGTTTGAGAATAACCTATTTGGTAGGGTTGTTTATTTGATTATTGATTGAAGCAAATAAGTTTGGATTAACCTATATGATCTAGTTGATCATTTTTTTGTTGATTATACTTTCAATTGGAGTTGATTTATTGTTGAGACTATACTTTTGAATGAATCATTTATTAATATGATTATTCTTTTGACTAAGGTCATTTATTGATGAGATTATACTTTTGATAAGAATCATTTATTGTTGAGATTGTACTTTTGGAAATAGAGTCATTTAATGTTATGTCATTAGGAAATACCCATATGGTTAATTAGGTTATTCCTAGGGTTGGGATAATCCATGGGAAAGGGTGCCACCTAGTTAGTGAAGATGTTGTGATGTCACTTCTTAACATGAGCTATTAATAGGTTATTCCTGGGGTTAAGGTTACTCCATAGTGAAAGGGGATAACCTATGCATAAGATATGAATGGTCAATATAAATCAAGCTAGGAAGGTGGGTGAGCATGTGGCGTCCACTCTAAATTTTGGATGATGAATACTTTGGCCAAAGTAGTGTAAGTTGCCACTTTTTACACTGTCAGTTTACCATGATCTAGGTTTACATACTAGGTAGTGAATTTCATATAGGTGGTTGTAGCCATTGTGTGACAGATCTAGATATGTAGGACATAACACAAAGCTTAGGGAAGGTCATTATTATTATGAGGTTACCAAACCAATCTCTTTTTCAAATGGAGGGCCATCTTACTAGTTAGTTAGATGTGTCGGGGACTGCAATAAGTCTGTGGTTGGAAGAAAAGCGCTTGAGTGATGCTTCTCCTCATTATTAGGTGACCAAGATTTGATGGAGGGCACCTAGACCATTCTTATTATACTTAGTACTAGTAAGCTTATGGAAGCTATGTAAGTATTCATGTATCCATTTCCATGGAAAAACCGTAAAAGTGAAATGTTATCATGGGATTATGTAATATGAAATCAATACATTGGAAAGTTGTAGTACTTTGTTGTAATGCAATGGGAAAGTTTGGAATGATGTCTATTTCAAATGTTTATATTATTTTTGTATATGAAAAGAAAAAAAATATTTTCTAAGTGTTGGCATCATAGTTTATTTACTTGAGGTTAAAAACATAGTATAGTTATTAGATAGAACAATGGGCATGTTACATAGAGTTAGGGTTAAATTAAGGAAAGGGCACAATTATGATTAGGGTATGGTTAATATTAGGGTTCAATTAGGGTTAGATATAAGGTTCAATTAAGGTTATTATTAGGGTTAGGGGTAAATTAGGACTAGGATTAGAGCTTAATTATGGTTCAGTTAGTGTTAGGTTCAAAATAGGATCAAGGTTAAGGTTCATTTAATGTGAGGGTTGTAGTTGAAATTAGGGTTCAATCATGTTTAGTGTTCAAAAGGGTTGAATTGGGGTTATGGTTTGGTTACAGTTAGGGTTGTCGATTAGGGTTTAGCTAGGATTAGGATTGTGTAGGGTTCAATTAGGGCTAGGGTTAAGGTTAGGGTTATGTGATAAAGTTTCAGGTAAAGGTTAGGGTTAGGGTTAAGACTCAACTAGGGTTATGGATCAATTAGGATTAGGTATAATAAGGTTTAAGGCTAGGGTTCAATTATTATTATAGTTAGAATTAGGGTTGCCATTAGAATTAAGGTTAGCATTAGAGTTAGAATTATGGTTTGGATTAGAATTAGGGTTATATTTATATATAGGGTTAGAATTAGGATAAGGGTTAGGGTTAGAATTTACTTAGAGTTAGGGTTAGGGTTCAATTGAGGTTTTAAAATAAAGATTTGGGTTAGCATTAGGTTGAAGGTTGAGCGAGTAAGGCTAGGGTTAAGCCTCTAAAATAAAGCTTAGGGTCGGTATTAGAGTTAGGGTTAGGATTCAATTAAGGTTTGGGTTATGGTTTGGGTTCAATTAGAGTAATGTTTAAGTTCAATTAGGGTTCAATTAGGGATAAGGTTGGGGTTTAATTAGGGATAAACAATTATAATTGATGTTGAAATTAGAATTAGGGTCAGTGTTAGAATTAAGCTTGGGGTCAACATTACGGTTAAGGTTAGGATTCACTTAGGGTTTGGGTTTGGGTTTAAGTTTAATTAAGGTAACATTTAGGTTAAATTAGGCTTTAATTTCAATTAGGATTAACACTAGGGCTCTAAGATAAAGCTTGGGGTTAAGGTTAGGGTTCAATTAGGGTTAAAGTTATGGTTGGATTTTAATTAGGGTTAGGGTTAGGATTAAGGTTACGAGTTATCGGTTAGGATTAGGGTGACTATTGGAGTAATGGTTAGGGTTAGGGTTGAGGATTAATTAGTGTTAGGATTAGGGTTTAATTAGGGTTAATATTCAATTAAGTTTAGTTTTAGGGTTTAATTGGTATTCAATTAGGGTTAGGGGTTTATGATAAAGTTTGTAGCTAAGGTTAGGGTTGGGCCTGGAATTAATGTTGGGGTTAGAATTCAACTAGGGTTAGGGTTACAATTATGGATATGAATATGGTTATGATTCAATTAGGGTTATTATTAGGGTTAGGATTAGGTTTCAATTATGGTTTGTAATAACCAGGTATGTGCATGATTATGATGGGCCAAAAAGTGGTGATATGATGGGTATGTGTAGGGTATGTGGTTGAGGACTTTTTTAACCCAAAATTGATGAAACAAAAAAGGTTTTTAAAGGAGATTCTTAGCTTTCCACCAATATAAATTATTATTTACTTTGAATTTAATAAATAATTATTATTCATTTTCTATTTGAATTACGACTAAAGTCCTGATTGATAGGCTGATCGAAAAACATCTATAGCTTTCAAATTGTATCACATTTTTTGAATCCAAAACATGTGTCACATTCTATGCTTCTCATACTATAGGATTAAAAAAAATGGATTTCATGAAGTTTTGACCAATTTAAAGTGGTCAGACATATGAGTTTTTATATTTTTTAAAGTTGTAATAAAAAATTCATAATTAATTATTTACTTGGAAAAAAATTATAAAAAAATATGCATCACATTGGGACATGAGTCCTCTACATATATCTAAAATATTATAAAAAAATATTATCATTTTATTGTGGTTAGGGTGGTCGACAAACACCTACTTCTTATTTTTTCCCTAAAATCTAAGTACTATTGCATTGAAATTTTAAATTTTCACCAAATAGATTTAAAAAAAAAAACTAGTAGTTCAGAAACTACATTCAATTTGCTACAAATTCTATTCTTACATATTTTTGAAATAATGTAGATAACTTATTCAAATTTTTATGTCAAGTTTCCTAACTTTGATTTTCTAAATTTTTTGCCACTTAAGGGCCTGTTTTTTTCATGATGATCTTGCACATACCCAAACCATCCTAAATTATTACTTAATTAACATTATTGTAAATGACACATGAATATATTCCAAATTAAAAAAACATAACTAGTGGCTAAAGTGAATCATAGCTACACATGTCCATTTAAATTGAGTCGATGATTCATATATTCACATCAAAGGACAAATTACAATATTAGGTTTGACTTGGCTCCTAAGGCCATGCAAAGTCATTACATTGTACACTTTACATCAAATACACGAATTTATTACATTAAGTTATATCTTGGACTATAATAGTCTTGTGAACAACTAAGGTTCTTCTTGACGCCTGCCTCCATTGGTGGATGAGAACATGGTTGAAGTGCTTTACTACCCACCAATGAAGCTTACGATTCCTCAAAAATATTTTGACTTGAAGAATTCCTAACCCTACATGGAAAGTTTAGCAAGAGAACAATCTGCAAGGTGGAATTTGGTGCGTGGCCATTGATCAACATGCAATTTCTATCTCCAAGCTAGAAAAGGAAATGCAAGATCTATGCTAGGAATGGAACAAAGTGATATAGAGTTCATACATACAAAATGAAATATATTTCTTGGCCAAGCATAATAAATGTGTTGTAACAACAACAAATAATAGATTCTGGTAGAGAAAACCTATACTCTCTGAACTCCATTTCGGCACCTGTCCCGGAAGGTAACTTTCTATAATACAACATCTCAAACAACTATCTTCCCTATAGCAACATCTACCCTAAGGTGCTCTATTCTACTAAGGTATCATTGTTTTGTTCAAGTATTAGAATATTCTACACACATGTGTCTTCAAAAAGGAAGAATCAAATTACTAATTTACTCTCTACATAGAAATCATATTTATGATTCAGATAGAGTAATCCAATAATCAGTCATATCTTTCTCATGACTTACATTTACTTTTCATTATAAGCATTATGCATTTAAAAATATACTAATAACATAAGAAGGTATGTCACAAGTATGTGTATGTACATAGAAAAATTCTATGTGCATACACATATATGTGCCTACTTAAGTTTTGATTTGTGTATACATTCTAAAATAAACCATTAAATCATATTGCAATCATTGAATATTATTCGATTTGATGTTTCTTTTGTCGAAATAAAGAATTCAAAATAGTCTATATTAATAGTTCCACACATACTGTTGTTTCGTTTGCATTCTCACAAAATTGTGATACTCTAACATTGTTGTTTACATATGAACGTTCACCGTTTCAACAAAACAAGTATTTTTTCCTACTAAAAAATAATAGGACAAGCTATTTCAATATGGATGCTCACTATTTACAAACATTCAATGCTATTCCAATTAACAGTTTAATAAAAAAGACTATTCTCAGCTACAAGATAACTTTACAAAAAAACAGTGTTGTTTTTCCAATAGAACATACACTGTTTGCAATTACTCAAAGTTGTATCAAGCTGTTTTAATGCTAATGATAATATTACAAATTAGTGTTCACTATTTTCAATAGAACAGAGGTTATCCTACAATGAATAGATAATGTACAAAGCTATTTTTCTAGTAACAGCATTGTCTATAGCTACCACATCTATCTTTTCCAAGAAAATCCATTAAAATTTATTCTAACAAATTAGTCTAATAGAGTGGTTATTATTCCTCATTTTGAAAACATAAGTGATATTGAAAATTCATGAGAAACTAGATGTTAGAATCAAAATGAAACTGGTTCGACATACTTGTCGAATTGAAATTGGGAAACCATATGGTCAGGGAGCTTAACTTTGAGGTTTATAAGGGTTCCTAACTTAACCTATGCCTTTCAATTCCATTAAAAAGCATTCACTAGTCGCTCTAGGAGTGACTTTCCCTTACGTGACTGGTTCATTCTTGTCTTGACCGATCAAGGGTCGTATTCAAGCTTACTCATAAAGGCTTGTTGGGTTTATAGCATATACATATTTGAACATGTAGACTCATATAGATGTATCTATTTCAATAAAATGACACGTCGATCATGAATATTGAACCTTACATGGATTTAATGAAACCCAAAATTAATCATTCCATTGTTTCTTTTGATCAATGGTGACATCATTATATAAATATTAGTGACATTCTCAGCAATGGATTTAGCCCTCTTACCATTATCGGCATAGCCGATAAAGGTGAACCATAGATTTTTGGGGATAGGGGACTCTCTTACACTTCTAGGGTTTTGCACCTAAACAAGAGGGGAATCCCAAAAACCTTGATGGCTCACTCAATACTAATGAAAATATGATTGAAACCTATTAAAGGAGAATGACCTAAATGCTGAAAATTGATAAAAGATATTAACTAATGAATGAACACTAGAGAAATGTAAAGTGTTTGAAGACACAATGTGATATGCAAACATCAACAAAATGACCTAGAAGTGATCATGAAACAAAAGAAAAAAATGTAAGACTGGAAGTGTGCACCTGGAGACTTGTGGACACTGGAATGGAGACTGAAAATGCTATTGATTCTAGAATTTTGACCTACTGGGACATGCCATTCTGGGCGACTTAGTCCCAGATTTGGAAAATTGTTCTAGAGCACGTTTCAGCCAAATCGGTATCTGAATCTACAGAAATTTATAACAAACATGTATAGTGGAACTAAGTCACCATTGATGGCGACTTAGTCCACTTTGGATTTTCTGAAAATTTGAAAATGGAATGAAAGTTCTCGTTCTGCACTTTCAACTCCTCCAGGTATCTGGATTTGAAAAATGCCAAATTCGGGCTTGCAAGTGAATTTTTGTGGATATTTTGACCTAGCCCATAAGGATATTTCTTCAACAAGTTTGCAACCTATTCTTCAATGATTTCCAAGCTTTCAAAGTACCTAAATCTGCAAACACACAAATAAAGAAAGATAAATGTTGAATGTTAGGGAATAAGGGGTTTGCCTTGGTCAAACCCCTTTTAGGTAATTAAACCAAATGAAGAAATAAGATGAAGCACATGAACATGAAATGAAGGGATTAGAAACTTTCCATGATGATAGATCTTGAATTTCTACAATAATGGATGAAGAATCAACCCTTGAATGCCTTAGAAAGCTATCTCGATGACTTAGAATGCTAAAACCCTAGCTTGGTTGACTTGAAAGAGATGATGAATGATGAATGAATAATGAATGAGTTGTTAGGTGAATGAATGGAGAAAAACCCTATATTTATACATGATTATACAAAATTTCCTAAAATTACCACATCATTGGCCAACCTCAAGGTTTAGAAAATAATATCCTGCCAGAATTTTGAAATAATTTTGATTTTTGTGCCAAATGGGACTAAGTCGCCCCTAGTGGTGACTTGGTCCCACTAGGGAAATTTACGTGGGTGTCCAGAATTAAAGTGTATTAAATGATGTTTAATGGGATTATTCTCAAAAATACACTTAAGTAGGGCCTATAAGTTTATAAAAGGGCCATTTAAGCATAAGAAAGGGTTAAATTATTGATGAAAAGCCTAGAAAAGCATGAAATTTTGTTACAACACTTTAGAATATTTTGAAATAAGGCTTGCTAAGTGATAAAAAGAGGTTATTTAAGTGAATTATATTAAAAAGGTCCTAGAAAAGTGTGAAAATGTGTTACAATAGTTTACAATACCTTTACAGGACATCATAAAGTTCTTATTGATTCACAAGGGTCCAAGACCTAATGTGAATGTGTTGACCACATTACAACATTAAATCTAGGAAAAAATAGGCTATCATTCATAAGAAAGACCCAAATGAGCATGAAAATGTCCAAAGATACATTTTTTTACATTACATTTAGCCTCCACTTTAGTGAGAGGATGAACTTGCTTCAAACTCACACTAAAATAGACATTCAAGAGGGGTCCAATTGTACCAATGCTGATGGTTTAGGATATCAAAGATGAAGGAGGTAACCAAGCCCCTAGGATCCAAGTTCCTAAGTTAAACAAACATAAGCATCAAAGGACACACACAAGGTGAATGATTTGCAACAAAATGAGATACATGATCATGCAATGGAAATAACTAGAAGGAAGCGAAGTATAAAGGTGGATCAAGCTTTGAAAATTTGTCCAACACAATGTGGATCAGATCTAGGTTATTTGTCCTAAAAAATGCATACTCACTCTAAGGCGACATAACTCTTGGCTGTTCGTTGGGTGAGAAATCCTAGAAGGTGAGAAACATAAACTCATGGCTGGTATGCACTCACACACACGTAGGTGGCTATGGGGAAATTCATGCCTCATAATGGGCTTCCCACTCAAACCATACCAAAGTTATATCTCTTGATAAATTTAATAAGGTTCCACACAAAAATGATTTTCAAGCTCCATGAGGTAAGGAAAACTTCATATGCTTGATACTCATAGACATTGTAAGTGAAAGATAGTGCAAGATTTATTCAAATGGATTTTGTTTAGTTCATGCAAGGTCTCATCTTAGGGAAAATTGTACCTAATGTTTCCAAGGAGAGGAAAAGTGCAAATGGTCTCATCTTGTTTCCAATAGAGGACAAGTGCAAGGTCTCATCCTGGGCAACATTGTACCTAATGTTTCCAAGAGAGGAAATCACAAGAAAAAAGAAAATCACACAATGAAATATGAGTGTCGATGTATGCCCCTATTGTTTCTAATACCATTACTATGAGCAAGTGATTTAAAGTAGAAGAAGACACAAGAGCGTATTCAAAAAAGCCCTATTCCAAGTCATATGTTTCCGATGAGTTGCGGTAGTATGTCACATGTGAGCCAACTTAAGGCATGCCATCCACATCCAAAACTTGCTCTTATATGTTCATGAAAGGTTCACAACTAGCCAAAACAAGCAACAAAAAGTGACATATGAGGACAAGGATATCTAACCCCTTGCCCCAACTTAGTGCAGGACAAGGATGAACCAAAATGATTGATGAGAAACATGCTAGAGTAAAAATTAGTATCAATTAGAGGAATGAGGTGCCCCCACAAAAGGAAGAGCGCCAATCTCCTTAAGATGTTGATTTTACTACTCAAAGACTTACAGTCATTAGTAGAATGACCATGAACTCTATGATATGTGAAAAATAAATTCTTGTAATAAAATTTCTTTCGAGTTCTTGGAGGAAGGGATATCAAAAAATCTTGGAGGAGTCTTGAAACGATACCCTCTTGATCAAAAGTAGAAAATGGTTCTTTATTTTGCAACAAAGATATCTATTTCTTAGTATTAGTTGTCATACCTACACAAGACTCTTTAGATTGCGATATTTTGTTCTCTCCTTTGCAGGAGGGTGTAAAATCTAACAAAATCAAATCATTAGTGTTTTACGAGATGACATTGACATTAAGCAAAGATTTCTTTGTTTGTTTTATTTCTTGCAAAGGAGAACAATCAAGACCATTAGTGTCTATCAGTTCAAAATGCTTTACAGTTAATGTTGGCTTAGAGGAAGCTTGTGTGATAGAGTTGATGTTGAGTGAAGGCTTGGCGATTTCAATCAAAGGAAAATAACCAAGACCATGAGTTGTTTCTTGTGTGTTAGGTTTGATCGGGACACAATTACCTTATTCTCTAGCACCACATCCTTTTCCACTATATCCAAGTTGTTTCATAAGCTCATAACCTTTTCCATAAAGCTTTTTCATTGCTTTTGGATCGAGTGGTTGTTTGTGGTTAAGTTCGTCAAAGGTTGTTGTGTAATTTTCTTCTTTGTCTAAAGTGGTTGAGGTGGATGCTTTTGAAGGGTCTTTCATGTTTTGTGTTGACATGACTTATTTTTTGTTTCCCTTGTTAGAGTCCTTGTTTATGATCTTGTACTCACCCATGAATGTATGTTCAAAATATAAGGATCCCCAATCATCGTCTAAGAGCTTCGTGATGCCTTCAGATTGTTTTTATTTATCTTTTTGTTGAATGGGTTCTACTTGTGTAGTTGATGTCAACATGTTTAAGGGATTTTCTTTGTTTTTCTCAAGTTTAAAGACACTATAAGGCTCAGGATCAACATCAAGTGTGTACACTTTGTTGTCGTAGATGTATTTCATTTTACAATGAAGAGGAGAAGGCACCCCATTCATTGCATGAATCCACGGTCTGCCTAAAAGAATATTATATGAAATTTCATGAGGCATGACATGAATTTGTGTTTCCAATGAGGCCTTCCCAACTGTAATAGGTAAAGTAATCACATTGAGCTATTCTTTTTTGACATTGTCAAATCCCTTAAGAGAAAGAATTAGGTTGAGTGTTTTATTTATCCACACGAAGCCTATCCAAAAGGTTTATGCTACACACATTAAGGGCTAAGACATTTCCAATAAGGGTTCACTTTATCCCTATTCGTTTATATTAAGAGATTATCATCAAATATTCATTTTGTTTTTGTACTTCCAAAGAGGGGAGTTCGCTTTGGTGGAAAAAATGTTAGCATTTATTGCTTGAATCATAGTTGCTATGTCATTTGCATTTGTACCAGGAGGAACCACTATTTGTTGCAATGCTTTTTGGAGCATAGTGTGATAGTTTGGCAAATTTTGAAGAATTTCCCAAAGGAAGATCTTTGCAGGATTATGCTTAATTTGTTCAATGAGATCATCCTCCCTAATGTGTAAATTTAATTTAGGAGCACTAGGAAATATGGAATTGGGTAAAGGTAAGGGTGTTGGGGTGGGTTGTTGTCGTTGTAGATTGTTTCTAGTGTTGTATGTATGAGACATAGTATTATGACTCAGTTGCTGCAAAAAATTGTTCTTAGGTTGGTAAAGGACAAGTTCAAGTTTGTTTTGAGTGGAAGGTTTGTGTGAAGGGGGGTAAAGGATGAGTTGAGGTTGAATAATATTAATGTCCTTGAGTGAAGGAGATTCTAATATGGCCTCATCATCTTCTTCTAAGGACACTATATCATTATTGTCATTCTTATCCTTGTCTTACACCATGGTATCCTCCCTAGGAGAAGAGTTGTTAAGAAAATGACAAAACAAACGTTATTTACATGCAAGGATTGGTTCATCCAAAATAACTTCATCGCAAGTAAGGGAGTTATCTTGTTTAGAAAAAGTGTGGATGTTAGGAGATCTATTTGATTTTCCTTTTTCTCGAAGGTATCATTCACTTGTTCCATATTATCTACCTGAGTAGGAGAGCTTGTAATATGTTCACCACATTCCATGGTTAGACCTTGTAAACTAGCTTCATCACAAGTAGGGGAGGCATCAAGAGAAGGACACTATGATTTTCAAATAGATTTCCGCAAATGGTAGGAGCATTAGGGAAGGGAGGGTCAAGGTTCTCATGACTATGAATAGGTGTATCTTCTTATACCATAGAAAAAATGATACTTTCTTGATTTGGGAATAATTCATGAAAAATTGGACTTAATGAGGCCTTGATTTGGTGTTATGAGGTGTTTTTCACATCCACACTAGGTCTTGGACCATTGCAAATGCATTTAACATCTTATAAAGGTGTTGTAAAGTGTTGTAAAGGACTTTCACACTTTTCTAGACTTAATGAACCTATTCTCCCTTAATTAAACATTATAAAATATATTTAATTACATCTTAACATTAATATAGAAGGTTTTTAAAATAAACTTAATGTTAATCTAGTGTTGTAATGTGTCTTACACATTCACATTGGATGTTGTACCTTCCTAGGCTAAGAGGACCTCATTTTAGTGTTGTAAAGTGTATTTAATCACACTTTCACATTGATTTCTATGTCCCAAGCAATAATTTACCTTCACATCATTACTAATAGGCCCCTATTACCCCATATTGTGCATCTCAAGGAAATATTTGATAAAATAATCGACAAAGTCACCATATAAACCTTATTTCCTAACTTCCTAGCATCTTAGTTGTTAAATGGGCCCCACTAGGACTAATTTTCCACCTATGGTGAATGAGTCCCTACTAGGTGGGACTAATTCACCCAAGGTGGCTAATGAGTCCCATTTGGACCAATTTTGACCTTTGAGCGGGAAAAACTGGAAATTAGTTTTAATATTCTTTCAAATAAGCCTTGAGGATCCAATTTATGAGCAAATAAGGTGGATTGACTGTAAAATCAAGTCTCTTAACCATAATTTACATCTCTTAACTCAATCAAAAACCATTCTTCATTATTCATCCATCATTCTTCCATCTCAAGTCAAGCAAGTTAGGTTTTCATCGCTTCAAGTCATTAAGATACCAATTTTTAGAAATTCAAAGGTATATTCCCCATGTTTTTTTGTAGAAATTCAAGATCAATCTTCATGGAAAGATAATCAACTCCATTATTATATGTTTCATTACATTCTTTCTCTATTTTGGTTTAATTCCCTAAAAAGGGTTTGACCAAGGCAAACCCCCATGCCCTAACATCCAACATTTCTCTCTCTTGTCTTGTGTGTTTGTAGATTTAGACATATTGGAGACTTATAAATCATTGAAGACTGCATTGAAAAGTTGTTTAAGTCTTCTATTTATTGAACAAGTCAAAATATCAACAAAAAACTCACTTTCAGGTTTAGAAATCAGAGTTTCAGAAGTGGACACCTGTAGAAAGCCAAAGTGCAGACTGCTCCTGCTTCCTCTTTTGGATCTTTGGAAATTCAAAATTACCCATTTCCAGGCTTGAATAGGGTTTTCTACATTTTTGGATACCCTTTTGTCTGAAATGGGTTTTGGGTCAGTTTTACAAAACTAGGACTAATTCACCTAGAATGGTGAATGAGTCCCATTAGGCCAAATTTCCAACATCAGTAGCATTTCAAATGTCATTTCTAGCCTCCTTCCATATCTCAAGTGCACACTTTTAGTTTCATCCATTTCTGTTTTAGTTTAACCTTCAGTTCTAGGTGTTTTTGCATTACACAATGTGGTTTCAAACAAGTGTTTTTCTTTAGTTTCCATTCAATAAGTAGTCCATTTTATCAATTTATTGCATCTAGATAATTGAATTTAGGAATAATTTCATCATACATACATCAAATTGAGTGAACCACCTAGATTTTGTGGTGTGTGATCCATCTCTTTCCTTTAGGTGAAAAACCCTAATCAAGCAAAAGAGACCTAACATTCCTAACCATTAAAATCTATGGTTCATTTTGGTGAAATTTCTTTTTGAATACTTCTCTTTTCTGATTTGGAGTCCTTCATCATAGATCTATCCTCGCATTGACTTTGCATTAGGATTTGCATTAGTTAATTGACATGCTAGGTTTCAAATTTTGCATTCATAAAAAGTGCATTTAGGTTGCATTGTCGACATCTAAATTCATTTAATTTTTCTGAAATTCTACATTTTTAACTTATTTCTACATAATAGCAGTCAAAAAACATAAAAGTCACTCAAAATTTTCTAAAAATTCTGAACAAGGTCCATATTGGGAGTCATTCGCCACCTTGGACTAATCAGTCCCTTTTTACCCTTGAAACTGCCCTTTACAGAATTGAAAACCCTATTTTTAAGCTTCTGTTTGGTGCCTTTACCTACATGTATCAGTTAGCTAAGTTTCTGTAACATGCATTTCATAGATCTAACTTAAAATAGCTCATTTCATGCATTGCTCTATTTCACTTTTGTACTTTCCACATTTCATTTTTAGATTGTTGCATTGTGTAAACAGAATATTAGCTTACTTAAAAATAGAAAATTGAATTTCCTTTTAAGTCATTGCATTGTACTTTCTTTCCTTTTTCATCATAGCATGTTTTATTTCAAAATATGTGGCTTTGATTTCGTTAATAGTGGATTGTATAAGTACAACATTCCCTCTTATGAGCTCACTTTTGATTACCACAATGAGAAATTTAAGAAACATGATCAAACCATTGGTACAATCCTTAATATTACATTACCCATTGGTGTGAATGGTAGTGTAGATAACATGGCACAAGAGAATGAGACCTTAAAGACAATGGAAAATAAACTAACACCTTCTCTCAATCATCCCCCTCTTGATAATCCCATCATTGATCATTCTCCTATTGGTGATGAAGTCATTTTGGGAGAACCAAGCCTCACTTGTGAAGAACATGTGGCTTATTGTTCTCCTAAACACTCTCCTTCTAGGGAGAATATCATGGTGCTAGAAAAAGGAAACAATAATAATGTGTCTTCTTTAGATATAAAATAATGATTCTCGATTTCCCTTTATTAGAGATACATCAAACCAAGACTACTGAGGTTATGAATGTGCAAGTGTCCATTAGATGGGATAATAAAACTCTCCGAGTAGGGTATAGATAACATGGCACAAGAGAATGAGACTTTAAAGAAAATGGAAACTCAACTAACACCTTCTAATAATCATCCCCCTCTTGATAATCCCATCATTGATCATTCCCCTCTTGGTGATGAAGTCATTTTGGGAGAACCAAGCCTTACTTGTCAAGAACATGTGGCTTATTGTTCTCCTAAACACTCTCCTTCTAGGGAGAACATCATGGTGCTAGAAAAAGGCAACAATAATAATGTGTCTTAGATAAAACAATGATTCTTGATTACCCTTTATTAGAGATACATCAAACCAAGACCACTAAGGATATGAATGTGCAAGTGTCCATTAGATCCCCCTCGATCAATGGACCTCATACATACCTTGTGGAACATCCTAACAACCCTCTAATTCTCTACCCACCTTCACACAAACAACCAACTCAAAATAAACCTAAACTTATCCTATACCCTCCTCAGAATAATGTTTCATAGCAACTGAGTCATAATACCATTGCTCATACGTATAACACTCAAAAAAATCCACAACCCCCACAACCAACCCTGACACCATTACCATTGCCTAATCCTATCCCCCCTAACCCTTTCTTGCTAGGTCACAAGGAGTACATGATCTTGTCGAACAACTAAATAATACTCCTGCTAAGATATCATTACAAGACCTTATTCAAGCCTCCCCTCACTATCACAACATGATCCAAACAACCTTACAACAAGTTCCTATCCCCTCAAATGTTCCACCAACTGATATAGCAACCATGATTTAAAGTGAACTCCCCTCTTTGGATGTGCAAAAGAAAAATGAAGCTTTCATGATCATAGCACAATACAAACGAAAAGGGATAAAGAGAACTCTTGTAGATATTGGTTCTTCCCTCAATGTGTGTAGTGTGAGCCTTTTGGATAGGCTTGGCATTGATCAATCAACCATTTGACTTGATTCTCTATCTATTAAGGGATTTGACAATGTTGAAAAGAAACCGCTAGGGTTGATCATTATACCTCTTACTGTTGGAGTGGCCACCTTGTATACACCAATACATGTTATTCCTTATGAAATTTCATGTAATTTGATCTTAGGTAGATAGTGGATTCATGCAATGAATGTTGTGCCTTCCACTCTTCATCGCAAAATGAAATACATCTACAACAACATAGTCCACATGCAAGTGACGTTGATCTTGAACTTGATAGTGTCTTATAACTTGAGAAAAATAAAGTAAATTCCTTAAACACATCAACATCACCTACACAACTAGCAGCCGTTCAACAAAAAGATAAACAACATATTGAGCAAGTCATGACACCATTAGAAGATGATTGGGGTTCCTTGTATTTTGAACATGAATTGGATGACCTTTTGAAAGCATTCACCTCAACCACTTTAGACAAAGAAGTAAATTACAAAAAAAAAATTGAAGCACTTAATCATGAACAACCCCCGACTTCAAAAGAAATGAAGAAGCTTTATGGACATGGTTATGAACTATTGAAACAACTTGGATATAGTGGAAAAGGATGTGGTGCTAACGAGCAAGGTATTTGCAACCCTATCGATCCTTTCACACAACAAAAAACTCATGGTATTGGTTATTGTCTTGTGATAGAAATCGCCAAGCCTTCATTCAACATCAACAATCTCACACAACATTATTCTAAGCCAACTTTAACTATAAAGCATCCTAAACTGATAGACAATACTGGTCTTGATTTTTCTCCTTTACAAGCCATCAAACAAATAAATACACCTGCTCTTAATGTCAATTTCATCTCGCAAGACACCAATGATTGGCATTCGATAGATTTTCTCTCCTCCTATAAGAGTGAGAACAAAATCTTGTAATCTAGAGAAACTTGTGTAAGTATGACATATACTAATAAGCAAGATGTATCTGTGACACAAATGACAAGACCATCTTCTACCATTTATCAAGAGGGTATCTTGTCCCAACTCCTCCAAGATCACTTGATCACCCTCCCTCCCAAAAATATAAATAAATGCTCCTACAAGACTTCATCCTTCACCTATCATAGAGTTCATGATCATTCCACTAATGAATGTAAGGCTTTGAGTCATAAAATCCAACATTTTTAGGAGTTTGGTATTCTTCCTTTTGTGGGTGCATCTAATTCCTCTAATTGATACAGATTTTCACTCTCGCCTGCATTTCATCAATTGTTTCGGCTCATCTTTTTCATGCACTTAGTGGGGGCAAGAGGTTTAGTATCCTTTTCCTCGTATGTCACTTATCGTTGACTCTTTTGGCTAGTCGTTAACTTTTCATGAACATATAAGAGCAAGCTTGGGATGTGGATGATATGCCCTAAGTTGGCTTGCATGTGACATACTACCCTTTTCATGATGTATCTTATTGAAAAAATATGACTTGGCATAGGGCTTTCCGAGTAAGCTCTCATGTTCTCCTTTTTCTACTTAAAAGCAATTGCTCACAGTACTGGTGTTTGTAACCGCTTTAAAGTGGGGGGCATACATCACCACTCACATTTCATTGTGTGATTTTCCTTTTCTTGTGATTTCCTCTCTCAGAAAAATTAGGTACAATGTTGCCTAGGATGAGACCTTGCACTTCTCCTCTCTTAGAAACAAGATGAGACTAGGGTATGTGTAGGATCATGATGGGCACAAAAGTGGCGATATGATGGGTATGTGTAGGGTATGTGGTTGATGAACTTTTTTTTACCCAAAATTGATGAAATAAAAAGGGTTTTTAAAGGATATTCTCAACTTTCCACCAATATAAATTATGCTTTACTTTGAAATTATTCATTTTCTATTTGAATTATGACTAAAGTCCTGATTGATAGGCTGATTGAAAAAATCTATAGCTTTCAAATAGTATCACATTTTTTGAATCTAAAAATGCATCACATTCTATGCTTCGCATAATATAGTATTAAAAAAAATCAAATTTCATGAAGTTTTGACCAAGTTAAGGTGGTCAGACATATGAGTTTTTATATTTTTAAAAGCTATAATAAAAAAATCATAATTAATTATTTACTTGGAAAAAATTACAAAAAAATATGCATCACATTGGGACATGAGTCCTCTACTTATATCTAAAATATTATAAAAAAATATTATCATTTTATTGTGGTTAGGGTGGTCAGATAGACACCTACTTCTTATTTTTTCCCTGAAATTTAAGTACTACTGCATTGAAACTTCAAATTTTCACCAAATAGATTTAAAACAAAAAAACCTAGTAGTTTAGAAACTACATTAAATTTTCTACAAATTCTATTCTTACATATTTTTGAAATAATATAGATAACTTATTCAAATTTTTACGTCAAGTTGCGTAACTCTGATTTTGCTGAATTTCATCACCACTTAAGGGCCTGCTTTTTCCATGATGATCCTACACATACCCACCATTTGCACTTTTCCTCTCTTGGAGACATTAGGCATGATGTTCTTTAAGATGAGACCTTGCACAAACTAAGCAAAATCCTTTTGAACATTCCTTACACTACCTTGCAATTATAATGTCTATGAGTGTCAAGCATACGAAGTTTTACTTACCTCATAGAGCTTGAAAATCATTTGTCATTGTGGCATCTTATTGAAGTTATCAGGAGATATAACTTTGGTATGGTTGAACGGGAAAGCCCATTCTAAGGCATCATTTTTCCCCATAGCCACCTGTGTGTTTGTGAGCACATATCAGCCGCATGTGTCTCACCTTTTGGGATTTCTCACCCTGTGGACAATCAGAAGCTCTGTGGCCCCAAAGTGAGTATACTTGGGCCTTCTCACCAACAGACAGCCATGAGTTTCATCTTGCCAGAGTGAGCGCATCTTTTCCACCCTATTTTCCTTTCTTTCCATTGCATGATTATGTATCTTATTAGTTTGAATTAGGATCTTGGATCCTAGGGGTTTGACTGCCTTCTAGATCTTCATCATCCTTTGTCATCTACATCTATACACTTGGATCTCTCTTGAATGTCTACTTTAGTGTGAGTTTGAAGCAAGTTCATCCTCTCACTAAAGTGGGGGCTAAATGTACCATAGAAAAAAGGAAACTTTCTTGATTTTGGAATAATTCATGACAAATTGGAGTTAATGAGGCCTTGATTTGGTGTTGTGAGGTGTTTTTCACATCCACAATAGGTCTTGGACCCTTACAAATTCATTTAACGATGTCTTGTAAAGGTGTTGTAAAGTGTTGTAAAGGACTTTCACACTTTTCTAGACTTAATGAACCCATTCTCCCTTAATTCAACATTATAAAATTTATTTAATTGCATCTTAACATTAATCTAAAAGGATTGTAAAATAAACTTAATGTTAATCTAGTGTTGTAATGTGTGTTACACATTCACATTAGATGTTGTGCCTTCCTAGGCTAAGTGGGCGTCATTTTAGTGTTGTAAAGTGTATTTCATCACACTTTAACATTGATTTATGTGTCCCAAGCCCTAATTGACCTTCACATCATTACTAATTGGCCCCTATTACCCCATATTGCGCATCCCAAGGAAATATTTGATAAAATACCTGACAAAGTCACCATATAAACCTTATTTCTTAACTTCCTAGCATCTTAGCTATCAAATAGGCCCCACTCAAACCAATTTTCCACCTATGGTGAATGAGTCCCTACCAGGTGGGACTAATTCTCCCAAGGTGGCGAATGAGTCCCATTTGGACCAATTTTGACCTTTGAGCGGGAAAAATTGGAAATTAAGTTTAGTATTCTTTAATGACAGCCTTGAGGATCCAATTTATGAGAAAATAAGGTGAATTGCCTATAAAATCAAGTCTCTTAACCCTAATTTACATCTCTTAACTCATTCACAAACCATTCTTCATTATTCATCCATCATTCTTCCATCTCAAGTCAAGCAAGTTAGGGTTTCATCGCTTCAAGTCATTAAGATACCAATTTTCATACATTTAAGGGTAGATTCTCCATGTTTTGTTGCAAAAATTCAAGATCAATCTTCATTGCAAGGTAATCAACTCTATTATTATATGTTTCATTACATTCTTCCTCTATTTTAGTTTAATTACCTAAAATGGGTTATACCAAGGCAAACCCCCATGCCCTAACATCCAACATTTCTCTCTCTTGTCTTGTGTGTTTGTAGATTTAGACATCTTAGAGGCTTAGAAATCATTAAATATTGGATTGAATTTTTTCTTAAGTCTTCTCTTCATTGAAAAAGTCAAAATTTCAACAAAAACTCATTTTCAGGTTCATAAATTAGAGTTTCAGAAGCAGACACCTGTAGAAAGCCAAAGTGTAGACTGAGAGCTCCTATTTCTCTTTTGGATATTTGAAAATTCAAAAGTGGACTCATTCACCATTAGTGGCGAATGAGTCCCATTTCCAAGCCTAAATAGGGTTTTCTACATTTCTGGATATCCTTTTGTCTGAAACATGTTTTGGGCCAGTTTTACAAAACTAGGACTAATTAGCCCAGAATGGTAAATGAGTCCCAATAGGCCAAATTTCCAACATCAACAACATTTCAAATGTCATTTTTAGCCTCCTTCCATATCTCAGGTGCACACTTTTAGTTTCAGATCCATTTTTGTTTCAGTTTAACGTTCATTTCTAGGTGTTTTTGCATTATACAATGTGTTTTCAAACAAGCATTTTTCTTTAGTTTCCATTCAATAATGAATCCATTTTATCAATTTATTGTATCTAGATCATTGCATTTAGGCATAATTTCATCATACATACATTAGATTGAGTGAACCACCTAAATTTTGTGGTGTGGGATCTATCTCTTTCCTTTAGGTGAAAAACCCTAATTGAGCAAAAGTGACCTAACATTCCTAATCATTAAAATCTATGGTTCATTTCTAACACCAACCTATACTCTTTGCATCGAGGAGGGATATTAGGAGAAGGAAAATTGTGATTTTCATGGTTATGGATACTAGGTAAGGTGATGTCTAGAAATGTTTCTATGATCTCATCTTCTTGTGTTCTAATGTCTTGCAAAGGTGGAAGAGGAGAGGGACAATCAAGACTCTCAATGCTTGTAGCTTCTTTCACCAAGCTACCTTCGTCACTAATAGGAGAGGTATTGGAAGAAGAACAAGTGTGATTGCTATGATTTTCTACACTTGCATCCTCTTGTGTTATGACATTCTTACAAATTTGATAGGTACTAGGAGGGTAAGCAACATGCTTATCAAAGGTTTTACTTTGCTGTACTAGATTATGTCCATGAAAAATAGAATCATACAAGCCACTTGATATTCTAGAAACACCGAATGCTTGAAGAGAGCACACATGCTAACATGAGAAAGTAAATAAAGTGCAATGCAATGACTTAAAGTGAAATGCAATTTTTAGATTACATTATGCAACAACCTAAAAGATGAAATGTTGGAAATGCAAAATTGAAATTAAGCAATGCATAAAATCAGCTAATTTAAGCTAGATCTAATGAAATGCATGTTATAGAAACTCAACCAACTGATACAGATAGTTAATGGCAGCAAACATAAGTTAAAAAATAGGGTTTTTAGTGTTGTGAAAGAAAGTTCAGGGGTGGAAAGGGACTAAGTCACCCAAGGTGGCGAATGAGTCCCAGTGGGGGTATTTTTCAGGATTTTTTAGATTTTTTTGATTGATTTTTATGTTTTATGTGCCGTATGATGCAAACCTAAGATGCAAACGTATATTTTCAAAAAAATTTAATGATTTAAGATGCAAAAATGCAACCTAAATGCACTTTCACTAATGCAAATTAACTAATGAAAAATGCAATGCAATGTTAATGCAAGCTAATTCTAGGAGGATGATGGACTCCAAATTAGAAAAAAAAGGTATTCAAAAAGTAGGTTCACCAAAATGAATTGTAGATTTTTGGGGATAGGGGACTCTCTCACACTTCTAGGGTTTTGCACCTAAAAGGAGAGAGGAATCCCAAAAACCTTGATGGCTCATTCAAGACTAATGCAAATATGATTGAAACCTATTAAAGGAGAATGACCTAAATGCTGAAAATTGATAAAAGATATTGACTAAAAAAATAAAACTAAAGAAATGTAAAGTGTTTGAAAACATAATGTGATATGCAAACATAAACTAAATGATTTAGATATGACCATGAAACAAAACATAAAACTGTAAGACTGGGAGTGAGCACCTAGGGACTAGAAATACTGCTAATTCAAGAATTTTGACCTACGAGGACACTTACGCGATTCTGGGTGACTTAGTCCTAGATCTAGAAAACTATTTTGGAGCCACTTTCAGCCAAATGGGTATTTGAATCTACAAAAATTTATGACAAACATGTACAGTGAGACTAAGTTTCCATTGATTGTGACTTAGTCCACTTTAGCTTATCTAAAAATTTGAAAGTGGAAATGGAAGCTCTCGGTCTGCACTTTCAGCTCCTCCATGTATTCGGATCTAAAACTGCCAAATTTGGGCCTACAAGTGACTTTTTGTGGATATTTTGACCTAGCCCATTGTGGACACCGATTTTGGTATCCAAGGTTCGCTAACACTTCTAGGGTTTTTCACTTAAAAGGAGAGAGATGGACCAAAATGCGTAATGTCCCCACTCAAAACTAATGCAAGGATGAATGAAGTATGTCTTAATGTAATAAACTGATAAAGGGAATGAATTGTTAATGTAACACTTAAGAAATGTAAGTTTTTTGAAAACACAATGATGTATGCAAAATGACCTAAGAATGCAAGTAAAAAATAATAGAAATGAACAAGACTGGAAAGGTGCACCTAGTTCAACTAGAATGTGATGCAGAGAGGCTCTGAAATCCTACAAAATTTGTTGTTGATTCCAATAGGGACACTTACGCCAAGCTAGACAACTTAGTCCTATTTCAGGGAGATTCTGTCGAAACAAGTTTATGCCAAATGGGTATCCAAAAATACAGAAATCACTCTTTAGGCATGTCAGTGGGACTAATTCGCCACTGCTGGCAACTTGGGAATATCAAGAAATTTGGGGCAAGAATTTGTAGCTCTCGGTCTGCAATCCTCTTCTCGACAGGTGTCTTGTTCTGATTCTGCAAAAATCAGGCTGAAAAGGGTCTCCAAGCTTCAATTAGGGCTTTGTTGACTTGAGTGACTTTTATGGATTGTTGTCCACTTTTTATCACATGGAAGAGACATTGCAGTCTCAATGTGTTGCGTCATCCCCAAAAGGAAAAAAAAAGTAAAAGAAAAAGTGATGTACGACATATAGAAGAATGAAGGTACAAATAGAGGAATATCACAAAGAGAGAGAGAACATCAAATAGAACATCACAAGAGAACATGTTACCCACATACAAACACACAAAGGAAAAAGAAAAAGAAAATGCAAAAGACTAGTAAGGAAAATGCAATTCATCCACTTCCCAGTCATGTTCATGATATGCCGAGGGTGGGAAACTAGCCAGAGGGACAAGTGCAAGTGCCTAAATAAGGGAAACACTACTTGTTCTACACTCTTTGTAGGAGATTCATCATTTAAGTACATGGAAGAGGAAAATAATGTGTTCAAATCATTATGCACCTCTTCGTCAATTTTAGTGATCTCATCATCGTCATCTAGATTAATGACAATAAGAGGACGAATGATAATGTCCAATGAAGGGTGCACCTATTGTTTTAGTTGTTGTATTGGATCTTTTTTTTGTGATTGGAGAGGAGGTTCATCATGTAATGGTTCTGTCAAGTGCAGATTTTGATTTTCCTTGTTTTTGTCTGCTTGTAAGTTGTGAGCAAGGGCACAATTTCTACGCCTACGCTACCTAGATCCTCTGTTTCTTTTTATTTTTTTTATCAATTTGCGTTTGTGAAGGAGTGGGTTGATCAACCATAGGTGGCTTTCCTTCCCTACAGGGAGGAATAGAAGCAACCATGGAAGGTTGGTAGTCACTTTCTCCTTTGCTTTGTAGACTTGTTTTATACGAGGAGGAATGATGAAATTGCTATCATTGTCTCTTGGTCTCTTGGATGATTTCAGGGAGGTTTCAGGTGTTGGTTGGTCTTGGTTGTTTTGATCTTGTTTAGGTTGAAGAATGGTTTTATCTAGGATAGGAGTGTCGGAAGTGGATGGGGACATGTTGTGGAGAGACAATTTTGCAATTTTCTTTACTTTAAATTTTTGGTAAGCAATGAAAAAGAAGTCTTTACAAGGCGTTATAGGTTCCATGGGCTCATGCCAAAAAGCTTCTAAGGAGAAGTTTCCTTTAGAAGAAAAAGGGTTAAATCCACTATGGTGAACAATGAATATTTCATTGTTAATGGGAAACTTTAAACATTTGTGTATGACCAAAGAGACAACTTTCATTGAGCGAAGCCATGGATGGCCTAACCTCAAACAAAACTGATTCGACTGTGGGATAATGGAGAATTTAACATCCAATTTTTTTGGTCCTATTTGCAATGGAAGGACGATCGATCCTATCATAGGGAAAGGAAAACCATTGTGTGTTTTTATCAATGCTCTAGGCTTATCATAATCATCTTGATAAAGATCATGTAACACCAAAAATTCCTCGGTGATCACATTCTCTCCAAAAGTGGGATCTATGAGTATCCCATTAGTGGGCTTATAATAAA
Organism: Sequoia sempervirens; assembly: GCA_007258455.2. Classification (NCBI taxonomy): domain Eukaryota; kingdom Viridiplantae; phylum Streptophyta; class Pinopsida; order Cupressales; family Cupressaceae; genus Sequoia; species Sequoia sempervirens. Next base: position 691,157 of record VDFB02004800.1, on the reverse strand, counting down.
TACGACCAACTATGTAAAGAGGACCATTAGGGAGATTATGAGGTATATCCTTAGAGGAGAAGGTAATATCAAGAGATTTCTTAGGTTGGCCCTTACGAGGGATAACATCTATCACACCGACCATTTCATCCATAGGATTAATAGTGGTAATATGTGGAATGGGATCAGGATGTTCAAAATCTATATGAACATTCATCACATCATTCTTTGGAGTTTCACTAGCTTTGAAACATGAACATTATGTTTGGGAATCCAAGGATTAGTGAAAATTTGCAAATTTTGATTTAGAGGGGAAACAAACTTATTGCCGTGATCATTAACATTTGCAATGGATAGACAACCAAAATCAATGAGGTCTTGCACAAGGTGTTTAAGATGCTTACAATTTTCCATTTCATGTCCATTTTGTCTATGAAAATGGCAATAAGTGTTGGATTTAAAGTTTGGAGGTAAAGGTTTAGTAGGATCAGGTGCTTTAATGGTAGGTAAGGTAATCATTTGTTTTTGTAAGAGTTGGGACATTGTGTTATGAAGGGTGTCTGGTAAAGGTGTAAATAGTCTTTTCGGATCTCCATAACTATAAGGTATCATGGTTTTAATAGCCGCTACTTGGTTGTTGACTGGTTGAGTTGGTTGTTGAGGGGGGTTGAACTATAAGAACCCTTTGTTTTTCTTTCTAAATGGTTGTGAATTTTTTGGATTAGCATGTTCAGATTTCTCAGCTCGACTAGAAGTGGACTTTGCATCATGACTACTAACCGAATTGTGATAATCACAAAGGGTAGTACACAAGTGCATAAAGGTGGGAAATTTCATCATAGTAAGTTTGTCCTAAAGTTTAGTTTGCAAGTTTTCTATAAACATCTTTTGAAGGTGTGGATCAGGAATCTTGACATTGATTTGAGAGTAAAGTGATTGATAACATGAGATAAAATCAATTATCTTTTCTTCTTCATGTTGCTTGCATCTCATCAAATCTACCAAGGTCTTCTTTGGAGTCATGTGGACTTGGAAATGATTTATAAATGCATCAACTAGTTCATTGAATGAATGAACTAAATTATTTGGTAAGGATGAAAACCATTCCAAGGCACTGTCTTTTAAAGTCCTAGGAAACAGTTTTGCTAACAATTTATCTTCAAGGACAAAGTCACTACATAAGGTAGTGTAAGCATTAACATGGTTAGAAGGATCTCCCTTCCCTCCATATTTATTGAATCTAGGTATATCTATTCCTTGTGGCATTGGTGTTCACAATATTTCCAAATATAGTGGGTTGCTTCAAACATAATAGGTGGGTGGTCCATTCTGATTTTGATTTATGGTGGATATTTGATTTTGCATGGAGGAGACAGTTTGGAAAAGTTGTGTTATGAGAGGCTCAATGTAAGTGGTATGAGGTGGAAGGGAAAGTGGTGATGGAGTGTATGTAGTGATAGGGAAAGTGAAGGGAATGCTTATAGATGGTATGGTAGAAGAGGATAGAACATGTGATGCCACATAGGAATCAGGAATGCTAGTAGGAATAGTCAAGGAAGGAATCACATTACTAACTTGTTGCATGGTTGTTGTGACTTGAGGAGTGGTATAGGTAGGTATAGGTTCTATTGTTGAAGGAGGAGGAGTGTGAGGTCCTCCTTGTCTAACCACAGTGTTTGTTGGTTGAGATGTACTAGATGTGGAAGGAACATGGTCTTGGTATATCTTAACTATTTTTTTCATAACGTCCAAGCCTTCTTCACATTCAAGTATGCGATGGATGTTCTCTATGATAGGAATTGTAGTGGTTGAAATTTTTTCAAGACACACTTGATGTTGAAGATGTGTTAATTCCTCATGAATGTTAATGATTTTGTCTTGTAGGATGTGATCATTTTGTGTGTCAACTTGTATGTTATTGGAAGGGAAAGAGTTGCTAAAGTTAGTATACATGCCTAGTGTAATAGTTGCAATACTAGGAGTCTAAGCTTTAGATAACTCAAGATCCACAACGTGTGTATTATTGTGGGATAACATGAGTCTTGAATTTTTTCTCACTAAGGTATTAGCAATAGGACACCAAACACTCATGCAAAGGGTTCTAAATGCGGGTGAATACGAAAGTAATGTAAACCAAAAGCAATAAAATACTAATAACTACAATTATGGAAACTATAACAAAAATGCAATAATAGAAAACAAAAGTGCATAAAATGCTCCAAAAATGACAAAAATTATAGTGCAAAATGTGCAAGAGGACTAAGTCACCCAGTGTGGTGAATTAGTCCGGATAGTGATTTTTTTGAGATTTTTCAAAAAAATTAAATTGGATTTTATGCTTTTTAAGTTTTTAGATGCAGGTATAATATGAAAATGCAACATTTTTTTGAATTTTGAATGAAATGTAATGCAAAAATGTAAGCTATATGAGCTTTTCACTAATGCGATTTTTAAAACCATAGGATGCAAATTAAACAATGCAAAATCTAATGCAATGTTGATGCGAGTTATGCCTAGGATGTAAATGCACTTGAAATTAGAAGTAAATGTTCAAAATTCAGGTTCACCAAAATGTGGACACCAATTTTGGTATCCAAGGTTCTCTAGCACTTCTAGGGTTTTTCACTTAAAAGGAGACAGATGGAACAAAATGTGTAATGTCCCCACTCAAAAATAATGCAAGGATGAATGAAGTATATCTAAATGTAATGTCTAAATGCAATAAAATGATGAAGGGAATGAATTTTTAATGTAAAACTTAAGAAATGTAAGTTGTTTGAAAACACAACGATGTTAGCAAAATGACCTAAGAATGCAAGTAAAAAATAATAGAAATGAACAAGATTGGAGAGGTGCACTTGGAAAATGGAATGTGATGCAGAGAGGCACTAGAATCCTACAAAATTTTCTATTGAAGCCAACTAGGACACTTACACCAAGTTGGACGACTTAGTCCTATTTCAGGGAGATTCTGCTGGAACAGGTTTCTGCCAAATGGGTATCCAAAAATATAGAAATCACTTTTTAGGCCTGGTAGTGGGACTAATTCACCACTGATGGTGACTTAGTCCACCTAGGAATCTCGATAAATTCAGGGTAGGAATCTGTCGCACTCAGTCTACAATCATCTTCTCGAAAGGTTTCCTATTCTGATGCTACATAAATTAGGTTGAAAAAGGTCTCCAAGCTTCAATTAGGGCTTTTTTGACATGAGTGACTTTGATGGATTGTTGACAACTTTTTATCACCTTTCTCTTTGACAAATCTTCATACAAGACCTGCAAAAAATACATGCAAAGAGGGGGAAAAGGGTTAAGGGTT
>VDFB02004800.1:661561-687757 GCA_007258455.2 Sequoia sempervirens | reverse complement strand
GCCAAGCCTTCACTCAACATCAACAATCTCACACAACATTCTTCTAAGCCAACTTTAACTGTAAAGCATCCTGAACTGATAGACAACATTGGTCTTGATTTTTCTCCTTTACAAGCCATCAAACAAATAAATACACCTGCTCTTAATGTCAATTTCATTTCGCAAGACACCAATGATTGGCATTTGATATATTTTCTCTCCTCCTATAAGAGTGAGAACAAAATATTGTAATCTAGAGAAACTTGTGTAAGTATGACATCTACTAATAAGCAAGATGTATCTATGACGCAAATGACAAGACCACCTTCTACCATTTATCAAGAGGATATCTTGTCCCAACTACTCCAAGATCACTTGATCACCCTCCCTCCCAAAAATCAAAATAAATGCTCCTACAAGACTTCATTCTTCACCTATCATAGAGTTCATGGTCATTCCACTAACAAATGTAAGGCTTTGAGTCATAAAATCCAACATTTTCAGGAGTTTGGTATTCTTCCTTTTGTGGGCACATCTAATTCCTCTAATTGATACCGATTTTCACCCTCGCCTGCATTTCATCAATTGTTTTGGCTCATCTTTTTCATGCACTCAATGGGGGAAGAGGTTTAGTAGCCTTTTCCTCATATGTCACTTATCGTTGACTCTTTTGGCTAGTCGTTAACTTTTCATGAACATATAAGAGCAAGCTTGGGATGTGGACGATATGCCCTAAGTTGGCTTGCATGTGACATACTACCCTTTTCATTATGTATCTTATTGAAAAAATATGACTTGGCACAGGGCTTTCTGAGTAAGCTCTCATGTTCTCCTTCTTCTATTTAAAAGAAATTGCTCACAGTACTAGTGTTTGCAACCGCTTTAAAGTGGGGGGCATACATCACCACTCACATTTCATTGTGTGATTTTCCTTTTCTTGTGATTTCCTCTCTCAGAAACATTAGGTACAATGTTGCCTAGGATGAGACCTTGCACTTCTCCTCTCTTAGAAACAAGATGACACTAGGGTATGTGCAGGATCATGATGGGCACAAAAATGGTGATATGATGGGTATGTGTAGGGTATGTGGTTGATGAATTTTTTTTTTACCCAAAATTGATGAAATGGAAAGGGTTTTTAAAGGATATTCTCAACTTTCCACCAATATAAATTATGCTTTACTTTGAAATTATTCATTTTCTATTTGAATTATGACTAAAGTCCTGATTGATAGTCTAATTGAAAAAAAATATATATTTCAAATAGTATCACATTTTTGAATCTAAAACATGCATCACATTGTATGCTTCAGATAATATAAAATAAAAAAAAATCAAATTTCATGAAGTTTCACCAAGTTATAGTGGTCGTATTGAGTTTTTATATTTTTAAAAGATATAATAAAAAAATCATAATTAATTATTTACTTGGAAAAAAATTACATAAAAAAATATGCATCACATCGGGACATGAGTCCTCTACATATATCTAAAAATATTATAAAAATATCATTATCATTTTGCCTGGTTAGGGTGGCTCCATTGTACCTACTTCTTATTTTTTCCTAAATTTAAGTACTAACAAGCATTGAAATTTCCAAATTTTCACCAAATAGATTTAAAACAAAAAAACCTAAGAGTTTAGAAACTACATTAAATTTCTAAAAATTCTATTCTTACATATTTTTGAAATAATATAGATTAACTTATCTGTAAATTTTTATGTCCAATTGTGTAACTCGATTTTGTTGAATTTCACTGGAATTTCAATTTCTATACCCTTTTTCCATGATGATCCCACACATACCCACCATTTTCACTTTTTCTCTTGGCATATTAGTCATGATGTTCTTTAAGATGAGACCTTGTACAAACTAAGCAAAAATCCCTCAATTCTTACACTTACCTTTATTTACAATGTCTAAGTGGAGTGCTACATAATGGCTTTGCTTACCCCATAGAGCTTCTTGAAAATCATTTGTCATTGTGGTATCCATTAAAGTTATCGAGATATAACTTTGTATGGTTGAACTGGGGAGTTTCCATTCTAAGGCATCATTTTTCCCTCTCATAGCCACTTCAGGTTCTCGGTGGAGCACATATCACTGCATGTGTCTCACCTTTTGGGATTTCTCACCTTGTGGACAATTAGAAGCTCTGTGGCCCCAAAGTGAGTATACTTGGGCCTTCTCACCCAACAGACATCCATGATTTTTTGTCGCACCAGAGTGAGCGTATCTTTTCCACCCTATTTTCCTTTCTTACCATTGCATGATTATGTATCTTATTAGTTTGACTTAGGATCTTGGATGCTAGGGTTTGATTGCCTTCTCAGATCTTCATCATCTCTTTTGTCATCTACATCCGTACACTTGGATCTCTCTTGAATGTCTACTTTAGTGTGAGTTTGAAGCAAGTTCATCCTCTCACTAAAGTGGGGGCTAAATGTACCATAGAAAAAAAGGAAACTTTCTTGATTTGGGAATAATTCATGACAAATTGGAGTTAATGAGGCCTTGATTTGGTGTTGTGAGGTGTTTTTCATATCCACAATAGATCTTGGACCCTTACAAATTCATTTAACGACGTCTTGTAAAGGTGTTGTAAAGTTTTGTAAAGTACTTTCAAACTTTTCTAGACTTAATGAACCCATTCTCCCTTAATTCAAAATTATAAAATTTATTTAATTGCATCTTAACATTAATCTAAAAGGCTTGTAAAATAAACTTAATGTTAATCTAGTGTTGTAATATGTGTTACACATTCACATTAGATGTTGTGCCTTCCTAGGCTAAGTGGATGTCATTTTAGTGTTGTAAAGTGTATTTGATCACACTTTAACATTGATTTATGTGTCCCAAGCCCTAATTGACCTTCACATCATTACTAATTGGCCCCTATTACCCCATATTATGCATCCCAAGGAAATATTTGATAAAATACCTGACAAAGTCACCATATAAACCTTACTTCTTAACTTCCTAACATCTTAGGTATCAAATGGCCCCCACTCAGACCAAATTTCCACCTATGGTGAATGAGTCCCTACCAGGTGGGACTGATTCACCCAAGGTGGTGAATGAGTCCCATTTGGACCAATTTTGACCTTTGAGCATGAAAAATTGAAAATTAAGTTTAGTATTCTTTCATGACAGCCTTGAGGATCCAATTTATAAGAAAATAAGGTGAATTGCCTATAAAATCAAGTCTCTTAACCCTAATTTACATCTCTTAACTCATTCACAAACCATTCTTCATTATTCATCCATCATTCTTCCATCTCAAGTCAAGCAAGTTAGGGTTTTCATAAGCTTGAGAGTCATTAAGATAGCAATTTTCATACATTTAGGGGTAGATTCTTCATGTTTTGTTGCAAAAATTCAAGATCAATCTTCATTGCAAGGTAATCAACTCTATTATTATATGTTTCATTACATTCTTCCTCTATTTTGGTTTAATTACCTAAAATGGGTTATACCAAGGCAAACCCCCATGCCCTAACATCCAACATTTCTCTCTCTTGTCTTGTGTGTTTGTAGATTTAGACATCTTAGAGGCTTAGAAATCATTGATGATTGCATTGCATTTTTTTTAAGTCTTCTCTTCATTGAACAAGTCAAAATTTCAACAAAAACTCATTTTCAGGTTCATAAATCAGAGTTTCAGAAGCAGACACCTATAGAAAGCCAAAGTGTAGATTAGGAGCTCTTGTTTCTCTTTTGGATATTTGGAAATTCAAAAGTGGACTCATTCACCATTAGTGGAAAATGAGTCCCATTTCCAAGCCTAAATAGGGTTTTCTACATTTCTGGATATCCTTTTGTCTGAAACATGTTTTGGGTCAGTTTTACAAAACTAGGACTAATTCGCCCAGAATGGTAAATGAGTCCCAGTAGGCCAAATTTCCAACATCAACAACATTTCAAATGTCATTTTTAGCCTCCTTCCATATCTTAGGTGCACACTTTCAGTTTCAGATCCATTTTTGTTTTAGTTTAACGTTCATTTCTAGGTGTTTTTGCATTATACAATGTGTTTTCAAAGAAGCATTTTTCTTTAGTTTCCATTCAATAATCAATCCATTTTATCAATTTATTGTATCTAGATGATTGCATTTAGGCATAATTTCATCATACATACATTAGATTGAGTGAACCACCTAGATTTTGTAGTGTGGGATCTATCTCTTTCCTTTAGGTGAAAAACCCTAATTGAGCAAAAGTGACCTAACATTCCTAACCATTAAAATCTATGGTTCACTTCTAACACCAACCTATACTCTTTGCATCAAGGAGGGATATGAGGAGAAGGAAAATTGTGATTTTCATGGTTATGGAGACTAGGTAATGTGATGTCTAGAAATGTTTCTATGATCTCATCTTCTTGTGTTCTAATGTCTTCCAAAGGTGGAAGAGGAGAGGGACAATCAAGACTTTCAATGCTTGTAGCTTCTTTAACCAAGCTACCTTCATCACTAATAGGAGAGGTATTTGAAGAAGAAAAAGTGTGATTGTTATGATTTTCTACACTTGCATCCTCTTGTGTTATGACATTCTTACAAATTTGATAGGTAATAGGAGGTTAAGCAACATGCTTATCAAAGGTTTTACTTTGCTGTCCTAGATTATGTCCATGAAAAATAGAGTCATACAAGCCACTTGATATTCTAGAAACACTGAATGCTTGAAGAGAGCACACATGCTAACATGAGAAAGTAAATAAAGTGCAATGCAATGACTTAAAGTGAAATGCAATTTTTAGATTACATTATGCAACAACCTAAAAGATGAAATGTTGGAAATACAAAATTGAAATTAAGCAATGCATAAAATGAGCTAATTTAAGCTAGATCTAATGAAATGCATGTTATAGAAACTCAACCAACTGATACAGATAGTTAATGGCAGCAAACATAAGCTAAAAAATAGGGTTTTCAGTGTTGTGAAAGAAAGTTCAGGGGTGGAAAGGGACTAAGTAACCCAAGGTGGAAAATGAGTCCCAGTAGGGGTATTTTTCAGGATTTTTCAGATTTTTTTGATTGATTTTTATGTTTTCTGCGCTGTATGATGCAAACCTAAGATGCAAACGTATATTTTCAAAAAAATTTAATGATTTAAGATGCAAAAATGAAACCTAAATGCACTTTCACTAATACAAATTAACTAATGAAAAATGCAATGCAATGTTAATGCAGGCTAATTCTAGGAGGATGATGGACTCCAAATTAGAACAAAAGGTATTCAAAAAGTAGGTTCACCAAAATGAATTGTAGATTTTTGGGGATAGGGGACTCTCTCACACATATAGGGTCTTGCACCTCAAAGGAGAGAGGAATCCCAAAAAACTTGATGGCTCACTCAAGACAAATGCAAATATGATTGAAACCTATTAAAGGAGAATGACCTAAATGCTGAAAATTGATAAAAGATATTGACTAAAAAAATAAAACTAAAGAAATGTAAACTGTTTGAAAACATAATGTGATATGAAAACATAAACTAAATGATTTAGATATGACCATGAGACAAAACATAAAACTGTAAGATTGGGAGTGAGCACTTGGATACTAGAAATACTGCTAATTCAAGAATTTTGACCTACTAGGACACTTACGCGATTTTGGGTGACTTAGTCCCAGATCTGGAAAACTATTTTGGAGCCACTTTCAGCCAAATGGGTATTTGAATCTTAGAAATTTATGACAAACATGTATAGTGAGACTAAGTTTCCATTGATTGTGACTTAGTCCACTTTGGCTTATCTAAAAATCCGAAAGTGGAAATGGAAGCTCTCGGTTTGCACTTCCAGCTCCTCCAGGTATTCGGGCCTACAAGTGACTTTTTGTGGATATTTTGACCTAGCCCGTTGTGGACACCGATTTTGGTATCCAAGGTTCTCTAACACTTCTAGGGTTTTTCGCTTAAAAGGAGAGAGATGGACCAAAATGCGTAATGTCCCCACTCAAAACTAATGCAAGGATGAATGAAGTATGTCTAAATGCAATAAACTGATAAAGGGAATGAATTGTTAATGTAACACTTAAGAAATGTAGGTTTTTTGAAAACACAATGATGTATGCAAAATGACCTAAGAATGCAAGTAAAAAATAACAGAAATGAACAAGACTGGAAAGGTGCACCTAGTTCAACTAGAATGTGATGTAGAGAGGCTCTAGAATCCTACAAAATTTGTTGTTAAAGCCAATAGGGACACTTACGCCAAGCTGGACAACTTAGTCCTATTTCAGGGAGATTCTGTCGAAACAAGTTTATGCCAAATGGGTATCCAAAAATACAGAAATCACTCTTTAGGCATGTTAGTGGGACTATTCGCCACTACTGGAAACTTGGGAATATCAAGAAATTTGGCGCAAGAATCTATAGCTCTCGGTCTGCAATCCTCTTCTTGATAGGTGTCTTGTTCTGATTCTACAAAAATTGTGCTGAAAAGGGTCTCCAAGCTTCAATTAGGGCTTTGTTGACTTGAGTGACTTTTATGGATTGTTGTCCACTTTTTATCACATGGAAGAGACATTGAAATCTCAATGTGTTGCATCATACCCAAAAGGAAAAAAAAAGTAAAAGAAAAAGTGATGTACGACATATAGAAGAATGAAGGTACAAATAGAGGAATGTCACAAAGAGAGATAACATCAAATAGAACATCACAAGAGAACACGTTACCCACATAAAAACACACAAAGGAAAAATAAAAAGAAAATGCAAAAGACTAGTAAGGAAAATGCAATTCATCCACCTCCCAATCATGTTCATGATATGCCGAGGATGGGAAACTAGCCAGAGGGACAAGTGCAAGTGTTGAAATAGAGGAAACACTACTTGTTCTACACTCTTTGTAGGAGATTCATCATTTAAGTACATGGAAGAGGAAAATAATGTGTTCAAATCATTATGCACCTCTTCGTCAATTTTAGTGATCTCATCATCATTATCTAGATTAATGACAATAGGAGGATGAATGATAATGTCCAATGAAGGGTGCACCTATTGTTTTAGTTGTTGTATTGGATCTTTTTTTTGTGATTGGAGAGGAGGTTTGTCATGTAATGCTTCTGTCAAGTGCAGATTTTGATTTTCCTTGTTTTTGTTTGCTTGTAAGTTGTGAGCAAGGGCACAATGTCTACGCCTACGCTACCTAGATCCTCTATTTCTTTTGATTTTTTTATCAATTTGTGTTTGTGAAGGAGTGGGTTGATCAACCATAGGTGGATTTTCTTCCCTAGGGGGAGGAATAGAAGCAACCATGGAAGGTTGGTAGTCACTTTCTCCTTTGCTTTGTAAACTTGTTTTATACGAGGAGGAATGACAAAATTGCTATCATTGTCTCTTGGTCTCTTGGATGATTTCAGGGAGGTTTCAGGTGTTGGTTGGTCTTGGTTGTTTGGATCTTGTTCAGGTTGAATAATGGTTTCATCTAGGATAGGAGTGTCAGAAGTGGATGGGGACATGTTATGGAGAGACAATTCTGCAATTTTCTTTACTTTAAATTTTTGGTAAGCAATGAAAAAGAAGTCTTTACAAGGCGTTATAGGTTCCATGGGCTCATGCCAAAAAGATTCTAAGGAGAAGTTTCCTTTAGAAGAAAAAGGGTTAAATCCACTCTAGTGAACAATGAATAATTCATTGTTAATGGGAAACTTTAAACATTTGTGTATGACTAAAGAGACAACTTTCATTGAGCGAAGCCATGGATGGCCTAACCTCAAATGAAATTGATTTGACTGCGGGATAATGGAGAATGTAACATCCAATTTTTTTGGTCCTATTTGCAATGGAAGGACGATCGATCCTATCATAGGGAAAGGAAAACCATTGTGTGTTTTTATCCATGCTCTAGGTTTATCATAATCATCTTGATAAAGATCATGTAACACCCAAAATTCCTCGGTGATCACATTCTCTCCAAAAGTGAGATCTATGAGTATCCCATTAGTGGGCTTATCATAAATACAACCAACTATGTAAAGAGGACCATCAGGGATATTATTAGGTATATCCTTAGAGGAGAAGGTAATATCAAGAGATTTCTTAGGTTGGCCCTTACGAGGGATAACATCTATCACACCGACCATTTCATCCATAGAATTAATAGTGGTAATATGCGGAATGGGATCAGGATGTTCAAAATCTATATGAAAATTCATCACATTATTCTTTGGAGTTTCACTAGCTTTGAGAAATGAACATTATGTTTGGGAATCCAAGGATTAGTGAAAATTTACAAATTTTGATTTGGAGGGGCAACAAACTTATTGCCATGATCATTAACATTTGCAATGGATAGACAACCAAAATCAGTGAGGTCTTGCACGAGGTGTTTAAGATGCTTACAATTTTCCATTTCATGTCCATTTTTTCTATAAAAATGGCAATAAGTGTTGGATTTAAAGTTTGGAGGTAAAGGTTTAGTAGGATCAGGTGTTTTAACAATAGGTAAGGTAATCATTTGTTTTTGTAAGAGTTGGGACATTGTGTTATGAAGGGTGTCTGGTAAAGGTGTAAATAGTCTTTTCGGATCTCCATAACTATAAGGTATCACGGTTTTAATAGCTGCTACTTGGTTGTTGACTGGTTGAGTTGGTTGTTGAGGGGGGTTGAACTATAAGAACCCTTTGTTTTTCTTTCTAAATGGTTGTGAATTTTTTGGATTAGCATGTTCAGATTTATCAGCTCGACTAGAAGTGGACTTTGCATCATGAATACTAACCGAATTGTGAAAATCACAAAGGGTAGTACACAAGTGCATAAAGGAGGGAAATTTCATCATAGTAAGTTTTTCCTAAAGTTTAGTTTGCAAGTTTTCTATAAACATCTTTTGAAGGTGTGGATCAGGAATCTTGACATTGATTTGAGAGTAAAGTGATTGATAACATGAGATAAAATCAATTATCTTTTCTCCTTCATGTTGCTTGCATCTCATAAAATCTACCAAGGTCTTCTTTGGAGTCATGTGGACTTGGAAATGATTTATAAATGCATCAACTAGTTCATTGAATGAATGAATTGAATTATTTGGTAAGGATGAAAACCATTCCAAGGCATTATCTTTTAAAGTCCTAGGAAACAATTTTGCTAACAATTTATCTTCAAGGACAAAGTCACTACATAAGGTAGTGTAAGCATTAACATGGTTAGAAGGATCTGTCTTCCCTCCATATTTATCGAATCTAGGCATATCTATTCCTTGTGGCATTGGTGTTCACAATATTTCCAAAGATAGTGGGTTGCTTCAAACATAATAGGTGGGTGGTCCATTCTGATTTTGATTTATGGTGGATATTTGATTTTACATGGAGGAGACGGTTTGCAAAAGTTGTGTTATGAGAGGGTAAATGTAAGTGGTATGAGGTGGGAGGGAAAGTGGTGATGGAGTGTATGTAGTGATAGGGAAAGTGAAGGGAATGCTTATAGATGGTATGGTAGAAGAGGATAGAACATGTGATGCCACATAGGAATCAGGAATGTTAGTAGGAATAGTCAAGGAAGGAATCACATTACTAACTTGTTTCATGGTTGTTGTGACTTGAGCAGTGGTATAGGTAGGTATAGGTTCTATTGTTGAAGGAGGAGTGTGAAGTCCTCCTTGGCTAACCACAGTGTTTGTTGGTTGAGATGTACTAGATGTGGAAGGAACATGGTCTTGGTATATCTTAACTATTTTTTTCATAACGTCCAAGCCTTCTTCACATTCAAGCATGTGATGGATGTTCTCTATGGTAGGAATTGTAGTGGTTGAAATGTTTTCAAGACACACTTGATGTTGAAGATGTGTTAATTCCTCATGAATGTTAATGATTTTGTCTTGTAGGATGTGATCATTCTGTGTGTCAACTTGCATGTTATTGGAAGGGAAAGAGTTGCTAAAGGTAGTATACATGCCTAGTGTACTAGTTGCAATACTAGGAGTCGAAGCTTTAGATAACTCAAGATCCACAACGTGTGTATTATTGTGGGATAACATGAGTCTTGAAATTTTTCTCACTAAGGTATTAGCAATAGGACACGAAACACTCATGCAAAGGGTTCTAAATGTGGGTGAATGTGAAAGTAATGTAAACCAAAAGCAATAAAATACTAATAACTACAATTATGGAAACTATAACAAAAATGCAATAAAAAAAAATAGAAGTGCATAAAATGCTCCAAAAATGACAAAAATTATAGTGCAAAATGTGCAAGAGGACTAAGTCGCCCAGTGTGGCGAATTAGTCCCGATAGTGATTTTTTTGAGATTTTTCAAAAAAATTAAATTGGATTTTATGCTTTTTAAGTTTTTAGATGCAGGTATAATATGAAAATGCAACATTTTTTTGAATTTTGAATGAAATGTAATGCAAAAATGTAAGCTATATGAGCTTTTCACTAATGCGATTTTTAAAACCCTAGGATGCAAATTAAACAATGCAAAACTTAATGCAATGTTGATGCAAGTTATGCCTAGGATGTAAATGCACTTGAAATTAGAAGTAAAATGTTCAAAATTCAGGTTCACCAAAATGTGGACACCAATTTTGGTATCCAAGGTTCTCTAGCACTTCTAGGGTTTTTCACTTAAAAGGAGAGAGATGGAACAAAATGCGTAATGTCCCCACTCAAAACTAATGCAAGGATGAATGAAGTATATCTAAATGTAATGTCTAAATGCAATAAAATGATGAAGGGAATGAATTTTTAATGTAAAACTTAAGAAATGTAAGTTGTTTGAAAACACAACAATGTTAGAAAAATGACTTAAGAATGCAAGTAAAAAATAATAGAAATGAACAAGATTGGAGAGGTGCACCTGGAAAATGGAATGTGATGCAGAGAGGCACTAGAATCCTACAAAATTTTCTATTGAAGCCAACTAGGACACTTACACCAAGTTGGACGACTTAGTCCTATTTCAGGGAGATTCTACTGGAACATGTTTCTGCCAAATGGGTATCCAAAAATATAGAAATCGCTTTTTAGGCCTGGTAGTGGGACTAATTCACCACTGATGGTGACTTAGTCCACCTAGGAATCTCAAAAAATTCAGGGTAGGAATCTATCACTCTCAGTCTACAATCATCTTCTCGAAAGGTTTCCTGTTCTGATGCTACATAAATAAGGTTGAAAAAGGTCTCCAAGCTTCAATTAGGGCTTTGTTGACATGAATGACTTTGATGGATTGTTGACAACTTTTTATCACCTTTCTCTTTGAGAAATATTGATACAAGACCTGCAAAACGCACATGCAAAGAGGGGGAAAAGGGTTAAGGGTTGCTTGATATTAATGCTTGAGAATGATTAAGTAAATGCACTAAGAAAATTAGGAAATTAGAAGATGCAAAATGAAGGGAAAACCCTTTATTTATACTTGATTTTATAAAATTTCTCAAAAATAACACATCACAGGTAGACCTCAAGGTTAAGAGAATAAAATCCTACCAAAAAATTAAAACAATTTTAATTTTTGTGCCTAGTGGGACTAAGTTGCCCCAAGTGGCAACTTGGTCCCTGACAATTTCTTTGGGTGTCGGGAATTAAAGTGTATTTAATGATGTTTAAATGACCCTTATGCACTTGACCCCTACTTGATGTTTCAACTTTGAAATAAATTGGTAAGTGATAAAAAGGGGTTATTCTGGTGAATTATAATAAAAGGGTCCTAGAAAAGAGTGAAAGTGGGCTACAACTCTTCACAACACTTTTACAAGACATCCTAGAATTCTTAATGATTCACAAGGGTCCAAGACCTAATGTGAATGTGTTGACCACATTACAACATTAAATCTAGGAAATATCAAGCCAAAGTCCATAAGAAAGACTCAAATGAGCGTAAAAATGTCCAACTATACATTTTTTGGTGACACATCCATGATGTCTTCAACAAGTTTGCAACCTATTCTTCAATTATTTCCAAGCTTTCAAAGTACCTAAATCTACAAAAACACAAAGAAAGAAAGAGAAATATTTAATGTTAAGGAATAGGGGTTTTCCTCGGTCAAACCCATTTTAGGTAATTAAACCAAATGAAGAAATGAGATGAAGCATGAACATGAAATGAAGGGATTAGAAACTTGCCATAATGATAAATCTTGAATTTATACAATAATGGATGAATAATTAACCCTTGAATTCCTTAGAAAGCTATCTTGATGACTTAGAATGCTAAAACCCTAGCTTGCTTGACTTGAAAGAGATGATGAATTATGAATGAATAATGAATGACTTATTAAGTGAATGAATGGGGGTGAAATGGGAGGAAAAACCCTATATTTATACATGATTATACAAAATTTCTCAAAAATACCACATCACAGGCCGACCTCAAGGTTTAGAAAATAATATCCTGCCAAAATTTTGAAATAATTTTGATTTTTGGGCCAAATGGGACTAAGTCGCCCTGAGTGACGACTTGGTCCCACTAAGGCAATTTAAGTGGGTGTCAAGAATTAAAGTGTATTAAATGATGTTTAATGATATTATTCTAAAAAAATACACTTAAGTAGGGCCTATAAGTGTATAAAGGGGTCATTTAAGCATCAGAAAGGGTCAAATTATTGATGACAAGCCTAGAAAAGAGTGAAAGTTTGTTACAAAACTTTACAACATTTTGAAATAAGGCTTGGTAAGTGATAAAAAGAAGTTATTTAATTGAATTATATTGAAAAGGTCCTAGAAAAGTGTGAAAATGTGTTACAACAATTTACAACACTTTTACAAGACATCTTAAAGTTCTTATTGATTCACAAGGGTCTAAGACCTAATGTGAATGTGTTGACCACATTACAACATTAAATCTAGGAAAAAATAGGCCAAAATCCATAAGAAAGACCCAAATGAGTCTGAAAATGTCCAAAAATACATTTTTTTACGCTACAAATGGAAAGGCGATACATTTGAATGAAAACACAAGGGATTATACTTCTTCCCATAAGATCGACAATCAAACCACTACAAGGTTAGACACTATAAAATACACATTTATCGAAATGAAATTCTGATAGCCATGATATGGCTAGCATCATCGTGAGAGCTTATATGACAGTCTCATCTTTAATGAATCCAAGCCTTGGGTCTAGCTCTATAGGCTAGCCGATAAGGCTCAACTTAGATACTACTTATGCAAAGTAGGCCATAGGCCATGCGACCCCAAAAATTTGGTTGATTAGACACTTCATTTGGCTCAAGGCTATAACACACAAACAAAGAAAATACATATTTACTATGCTACCAAATTTCAACAAAATGTAGTGACTACCACAATCATGATATGAAAAATTATAATGAAATCGAACTTTTTTTTAAGGAAACCAATTTAACTTATTAATCAAGCTTTTTGGGTGAAGCTTTCCTCTAATTTTTCCACCTCTATGACCTCTTCTCTGCTTTTTTCCTTGCTGCTGGTTGATTTTTCCCCCAATTCACTATTCTTTTTCCTTCACTATCCATTCTAAAATGGAAAAAATGTTTTCATTACATGTGGCTGAGGGTGTTACCATTATGGCTCTTCTGTCAATGGCAACCAACCTCTATTTTTGAATATTTCCATAATTTTTTTGGTAGGTCACATCATTCATGAGTCACCTTGAAGATTTTTTCTTGATTCTCACACAGTATAATAAGATATTATCAGTTATCAAATTAAATTCAAACAATATAAACATGTATATGTATGTATTTATATTTATATATGTATATATATATATGTGTGTGTGTGTGTGTGTGTGTTTTCAACATTCATTCACATTTTCTATGTGTGTTCTCAAATTTACATTTACTTATATATATATATATTCCCATTAAGATGGATAAATGTATATATATGTATAAATTGTTTGTTTGAAGGAGTTTATGAGTTTCATGTGCTATCAGTGAATTAGCTAAGAACTTTTATTTTACTTTGAACATCCATTTGTATAATTTTACATGATGAAACTCTTGCCATTTAATCATTCCTTGAAATATGTACTTTCATTTTCTTCAAAACACAAGGTTTAGGTGGACAATTTAATCTACAAGCCATTCATTTTCAATCACTAAAATAATTCAAGCCATGAAATTACATTCTTCTATATATGTAGAATAGTTCAAATGGAAGTCATCATTCCATTTGTGGTGTGTGCACCCATATTCGAATTGGCTTACCATTCAATCTGGCTAAACAATCCTACTTCAACCGTGTTCTCATCCTTCAACCTGTCACCCTACAACTACACACACTTGCACTTGCTAATTTATCAGTAACGTTCAATTCTTGATATTCATATAAGCCAATTTTATACAATAATTTAATTTATCATATTATAATAAATACACAATAAAATTGGGTTATGACATCCTTCCCGGAAGAGACATCATCCCAATGAACATCCAGTAATTCAAAAAAAAAGAACATCATGTCAAATTTGAGCATACATGTCTATTTCAGCATCACATCAAATTATATATGTCTATTTCAACATCAAAACTAATTTTATATGTCTATTTCAACATCTCATCAAATCATATATCTCTATTTCAACATCACATCAAATTATATATGTCTATTTCAACATCTCATCAAATCATGTATGTCTATTTCAACATCACATCAAAATTAAAGCATGAAATATCATAGCATCTCAATCCAAAAAAATTCAAGAAAAATTATTGAAGTCACTTTATCAAGAAAGAAAATGTGGAAAGGAGCATTCTATTTCTTCTGCACCCTCCCAAGTAGCCCTGTCCTTTGAGTACTAGTTCCATTGGACCTTAAACTAAGCAATATCTTTGTTTTAAAATTTAACATTGCATCTATCTAGGATTCTAATGGGCTCCACTAGCACCACTCCTAGATCTAGTACTTGCAAGGATTGCAAATCAAGCACATGAGTCACATTAGGATGATATGACTTAAGCAAGGAAACATGAAACACATTATGAAGTTGAGCCAGAGAAGGTGGTAGAGCTAGTCTATAAGCAACTAAGTTAATCACTTCTAATACTTCAAATGGTCCCACATATCTTGGGGCCAACTTGGAAGACTTTCTAAAAGCAATAGAACTTAAATTATGAGGTTTAACTCTCAAGAAAACTTTATCCTCGGTTGTGAACTATCTAAGAGTTTGGTTCTTGTTGGAATAACTCTTTTGTCGGTCTATCACCTCCTTCCGTCTTCTCTTAATGACCGTCATTTGTTCTTCCATTTACTTAAGCATTTTAGGTCCTACTATGATCCTATCCTCCAATTTATCCCAATTGATGGGGGTACGACACTTCCACCCATAAAGAGCTTCAAATGGTGTCATTCCTAGGGATGTATGATAAGATTTGTTGTAAGAAAACTCTACCAAAGGAAAATATTCTTCCCATCTACATTGTTGGTCCATACAATACATTCAGAGGAGGCCTTCAACTACCTAATTCACCCTCTTTGTTTTCTCTTCAGTCTGAGGATGATAATCCAAGCTGAATTTCAATTTGGTCCCCAGTGTAGCATTCAAGGTCATCTAAAACCTTTAGCTCATCAGTGTATCCCTATCATAAATGATAGTCTTTGGCACTCCATGCAAGTGGAAGATCTCGTAGGAAAAATTATTAGCCAAGATCAACGATCCATCCTTAAGGTTTCTTGGAATGAAATGCACAACCTTGGTCAACTCATTAATCATGACCAAAATAACATCATGCTTCTTCTTTCTCAACACCAACCCCTATACAAAATCCATTTTGATCACCTGCCATTTATACTCAGGTATGCCATGAGGATACAGTAACCCGACTGGATGTGCATGCTCATCCTTGACTCTTTGGCACTCTAAGCATTTGGATACGTATTCCACTACATCTTTATTGAGTTTAGGCCAAAAATACAAAGTTTTCAACTTTGCAATCATCTTGGATACTCTGGGGTGTCCTAAATATGGTGCAATGTGAATCTCTTCTAAAACCAACTTCTTTAGCTCTCCAGTGCTAGGAACACACATTCTCCTCTGATATCTCAAAATATCATCTGGTTTGATATCATACCCATTGAACTGATGATCAGATGGATTTGCTGCTAGGGTCCTCTTCACTCTCTCATAGTGCTCATACCCTAGCAGATTCTGAATCACCTACTGCCTCAAGTTATACCTTGTTGAGATCATGGATGCCATATGTTTTCATCTCCTAAGAGCATCAACCACTTGGTTCTCTTTCCCTTTTATATATTCAATTCCAAAGTCATACTCGCTAAGGAATTCCAACCACCTTCTTTACCGCACATTAAGGTTTGGTTGGGTAAATATGTATCACAATCTTAAGTGGTCTATCTTGAGTTCAAATGGATTTTTCAAAAGGTAATTCTTCCACATCTATAAGGAATGAACTATTGTAGCCAATTCTAAATCATGAGATGCATAGTTCACTTCATTTTGCTTGAGATTTCTTGATTCATAGGCTACCACTTGTCCATCTTGCATTAATACTACTACCAATCCCTCTCTTGAAGAATCTGTAATTACTATGAATTTTCCATTAGGATCAGTGATGGTTAACACTGGTGTTGTCGTGAGCCTCTCCTTTAGGAGTTGGAATGCTTTCTCACATTTCTTAGTCCATTCAAACTACATTCCCTTCCTTTGGAGTGAGGTAATAGGAGATGCAATCTAGGAGAACCCTTACATAAAATTCCTATAGTATCCCACAATGCCCATGAAGTTACAAACTTATGACACATTTTGAGGCACTAGCCATTCCATGATTGCCTTGATCTTCTTGGGGTCTACAGAGACTCCTTCTACTAAAATGATATGGCCTAGATAGTGCACCCTGTCCTAATTGAATGAACACTTGGAAAACTTTCCAAAGAGTTTCCTTTCTCTCAATCACTGAACAAACTATCCTAAAATTTCTATCATGCTCTTCGATAGTCTTTGAGTAGACTAGAATATCATCAATGAAGATCAGAACAAAGTCATCCAAGCAGTCTTTGAATACTCTATTCATGAGGTTCGTACAAGTTTCTGGTGCATTATTCAAACCAAAAGGTACAACTGTGAACTCATAATGTCCATATCAAGTTCTAAATGCAATCTTGGGAATGTCCTCTTCCTTAATTCTCAATTGGTGGTACCCTGATGTAAGATCAATTTTGGAGAACACTATTTCTCCTTTCATTTGGTGAAACAACTCATCAATCCTTGAAAGTGGATACCAATTCTTGATGGTCACCTTGTTTAGCATCTGATAATCTATACACAGAAGTAAAGTTCCATCCTTATTTTTCACAAAGATAATTGATGCTCCCCAAGGAGACAGTGGGTATTATAAGCCCTTTGTCCAAAAATTCCATTAACTAGGCTTTGAACTCATAGAGTTCTATAATGGTCATCTAATAGGGTGCCTTGGATTGAGGCTCAGCTCCTAGAACAAGGTTGATAGAAAAGTAGAATTCCTGCTTCAAAGGCAACTTCGTGAGTTTATCAAAAAATACATCTTGCAACTCCTTGAGAATAGGATAGTCATCTAAGTATGGTTCCTTGCTGTCAGGATTACTAACATGCACTACATAAATTGCACATCCCTTTTGACGATCCTTCTTGAGTTGCATCACATAAATTTGTCTAAGCTCTACTTGGGTCTTTGCATCCCACAAACCTTGACCAGGTTTCCATAATCATCCATACAGCTGACCATCTTATCCTCATAGTTCACTATAGCCTTATGCTCGGTTAACCAATTTATTCCCAAAATTACATCATATGAATCTAAAGGTTCCACATACTAGTTGACTTGAGTTTGAAAGGTTGGAAGCTTTAACTCACTACAAAAGAGACGGGTATCTACCCTCCACTTTGCTCGATTACCATACTGGATTGTCCATGAATTTTCCATGTATCCAGGTCTAATGGGTATTATGTATATTATTCTAAGATCTATAAAACATTTAGTAGCTCTAGTATCATTAAGATAGAGACAGATTGGCCATAGAGCTTACCTATTAGCTAAATTGGTGAAGCTTGATACTCTGCCTACCTATTATCCATTGCAACATGGATTTGCTGATGCTGAGTCCATTGGTAGCTTCCTTCCTTTCATGACTTTGACCATTGAGGATAAATCAAGGCATAGTGATCACCTCCACAAATATACCATCCATCTTGAGGCACTTTTGCAATCTCCTAGCTTGTCCTCTCTAAATCCCTTTTGCTTATGTTCGTCTTTACCCTTGCCTTTGTTTTCCTTCTTGTTCTTTCCACCATGTTACCATCTTCACCCTTTCCTATGACTCACTTCCCCTTATGAGATTACAGATTTTATTGCTCTTGTCTCCTTTATGATTTTTTTTCACGTAACGTTATTTAGAATTTGAGTTGCTATGGAGATTGGATAACTACTACAACTTGTGTTCTTGTTTGGTGGATTTTAAGAAGACTTCATTCATGGTTTGAGGTTCATGCATATCCACTTTAGTTTCTATGTGGGGTTTGAGTCCCATTATAAATTTTCAAATATGGAACCATTCATCTCCCTGATACTAGGGCACATACTTTAATAGGTTGGTGAACTTTTCTCAATACCGGATCACAGTCATATTTCCCTAGGTTAAGGTTTTAAATTCCATCACTTTCTTGTCAAATAAAAGCTACGATAACCATCTCTTCTTGAAAGCTTGAAGGAAGAGTTCCCAAAAGATTTCAGCAGATTGAAGATTTCATTCTAACTTCTCATTATCCCATCAAGTCATTGCTTCACTTGAGAGGTGATACGTATCCCATGCCACCTTAGTTTGTTCAGAAAGGTTATAGAGCCCAAAGTATTTTTCCATCTCTATAATCCAAGCCTTAGCTCTCACTCTGATAGTCTTACCATCGAACTTGGGCGGTGCTACTCTTTTGAGATATTTCCCAAGCTCTTCCTCAATTCATCCTTGTGGACCTACCCCTAGACCACTGTCTCCTTGATTGCTTTCTACATTCCTACTATCCCAGTCCTCATGTGCCACTTAGACTTCTTGCTCTATATGATCCATGTGAGGCTCTTGTCGATTTAGAAGATCTAAAATTTTCTCCAATCTCTTGTTAGGTCTATTATTGGAAACACTACCACCCATCTCTTGCTTGGTGGTCACCATGTTGTCCCACACTTATCCTACAACACATTCACATTTATCACATCTCAACACAAGGTTCTACAAATAGACACTCTTATTTTACTTCATATA
Organism: Sequoia sempervirens; assembly: GCA_007258455.2. Taxonomy (NCBI): domain Eukaryota; kingdom Viridiplantae; phylum Streptophyta; class Pinopsida; order Cupressales; family Cupressaceae; genus Sequoia; species Sequoia sempervirens. The sequence continues at coordinate 668,602 of VDFB02004800.1, read as the reverse complement.
TATATTTTTTTCATATGCATACATCCCTCATTCTAGAACACATTTTGGAGTCCTTTGTTTGAACACACCAAGAGAATATTTTCTAATTTTATTTATATTAAAGGTGAGTCAATAGACCCTTATTTACAATAGGCTTCTGGTTACATCATTCTAATTTCTCAACATCATAAAGAGGACATTCCTTTGGGTTCTCATCCAAATTTACATCCAGCTTTACAAAAGAGGATGGTTGAGTATGCATGCTCTCCTTTTCGTCTTTAGTCATCAAGGGTCAGGGGCGCATTGGGTCCACACCCTAGAGGCCAGTCTCCAAATTGTGGAAAGCTTCTTGATATTAGGTTTTTGCTTCTTCTCAATCTTCAAGCCTCTCTCTAGCTTGAGTCGTGTAAGGGCCTAAGCTAGAGTTTCTTCATCGGTGATTTCTAATTTAACCTCCATCTTGGAGTTTTCTTCCTTTACGTCATTCTTACGTGAGGTTTTAATAGTTTTCCATTTCCTTCATCCTGCGTTTGACCTTCCCATTCCTACATTCAATCTAGGTTTGGTCAATTCTCAGGAAAACCAAATTTTAGTCAAGCGTTAACTACCCCTAGTCAAGTATGGTAGACTCAAAAGGCCTAGAGTTGAACCCTAAGCTCTGATACCAAATGTAATAACCCATCCTAAATTATTACTTAGTTAACATTATGTACCATAGAAAAATGGATCATTGACATTTTCATGGTCTTTTAGGTCTTTCTCTTGTGATGCTTGACCTATTTTTCTTTGATTTAATGTTTCAATGTAACTTATGCATTCACATTAGGTCCTGAATATTCAAATTATGATGTCTTATGAAGGTGTTTTGAAGTGTTGTAACACATTTCTACACTTTTCTAGACTCTTCCCATTAATTCATCTAAAAATCACCTTTTTATTCCTTATTAAGTCCTATTTTAAAGTGTTGTAAAGACTTGTAACAAGATTTCACACTTTTCTAGGCTTGTTATCACTATTTACACCTTTATTATGCTTTATTTGACCCATTTATGCACTCATAAGACTTAATTAAGCTGAATTTTGAATGTAAACCCAACAAACAACATTAAATGCAACTTAATTCCTGACACCCACTTACAAGCCTTAAGTGGGACCCATTCGCCATGGGTGGAAAATGAGTCCCTCTTGGCTCCAAATTTGAAATAATTCAAAATTCCTTATGGGTTTTTATTCAAAAAGAAATTATGGACTCGGCCTGTGATGTATTTGTTAGCTCCCCAAATCTACACCCTGTTTGCTAATCTTTTAAATGGACTTAGCAGATTTGGACTAACATGGGATTGCTTTCAGGTTGTGGGTAACCTATTTGAAAGAAGACGTCTAGATTATGGATCGGCTTCCCCGTTTGATGTCACCTAACTACTGATTTTTTGAGATAAGGGTAAGAGTTGCATAAAATAAACCTAATGCTGGAAAGAAACTAAGGTGATACACCAAAACAACCTAGACCTGCTAATAGATTTACACATTCAAATTAATATATCAAAGCTGATTCACACAACTCCCTATCCAATGAAGTTCACATCAATAATTTATAAAGAGGTCTGTAACAGTGTTTTCAAAAGGAAAAAATAGATTTCATAGTCAATAACACCACTAAACAACATAGTTTATAACCTGTAAACATACATTTTTTGTCAAATGGATGCATGAAACATGGGACAAGTTTGTAAGGAAAATGACTTTTCACAAAACAAACTGATCAACCATTAATGACACACCACAAAACATGAAGAAAAGAGGTAAAAATGCTCCAATATATTAATTCAAAGTGCTTACTGTATAATAGGCCTGTTTGAGTTACAATGCAGCTCCATGAAAAACAACTCCAAGAAAAAGAAAGAACTCCTCAAAAACTCAAGTATGAAGATACTTAAAAAAAACTGAAACCAAAATCCCACACAAGTTTTTCTAGAAGATTCTACCTAGATAAAACATAAAAGGCCCCAAAAGAACCTTCTAGAACTCTCCAAAATTCCTTCCAAATGAAGGAAAAGTATGCCAAGTCACAAGTCACCCCAAAAATGTGACAAAAAATGCCTCCAACTAGCCTCCCCATCACAAAATCAGTCCAAACAACATCTCACACCTCCCACACTTTTGTAAATCATCATTGATCCTATTACAATATTTGATCACATTCCCCATCATGCAATGTGTGTGTTTTTTGAAAACACATGGCCTTTTAAAGCATTAAATGTAGTGATTTATAAAACATCACTTAACAAATCACTTTACAATTAGGCTCAAATTAAAGGGCCCCATCATTTCCTTGTACTATAGCTGCATTAAAAGGCATGATAAAAGTGATTTTCAAATCACTCACATGTTATCCTCAAAATTTGGAAACAAATACAACATATATTGTTATGGCTAAAAGATTTCAAAATCTTCTAAGGCACTTTGACTATCAACCTACCATATTCTGCATCTTACAATACACACATGTGAAATATCATTGGTTTTCAAAGGCCTCATATTGAGCTCTAAAACACTTGGCCAATATGGCCGACCTCCAAATTCCTTGGAAAAAATATACTCTAAGTCATGAGATGTTGGGGAAAAATAAAGGCATCACATTTGTTGCATGGCACACTCCATATTGCATTTGCTAAGGACCTAGCATAAAGTTGAAATAGGGGTAAACACTCCAAGGCATAAAATTCCTAATGCAATAACATATGATTTTTTGGCCCCCCATTGCATTTGACACATGTTTCAATCTTTTAAAAAATGGGAAAAAACATACCTCCATCGAATAGGGTCAAACCCTAAATAACAAAACACCAAAATGATGAGAAAAAATCATCATTTGGTCATTGAACATTATGGAGAAAATGATGCTACCACCACAGGGCTTCAATTGCACACACAAAATGTGGATATTCTGACTAGTTTTTGTGGTGACTTCTTGATGGAAACGGTGGAAAACAAGGTAAATGCCCCTTTTTGCATCAAAACTTGGTTTTTTCGTATCATTTGAAGGCCATTTTGAGTTTAACAATTCTGGCCTGTATAGGATTCTGACCATTGTTGGTTCATTTCTACTTTTCTGTTATTGCTCTTCTTGTTGACAGTTGCCAAGAGAACTCCATGAAGCCTTTTAGAAGCACAAGGTTGAAATTTTTGCAAAACTTGTGAGCAAACCTCTAGGTGAGTTGAATCAACTCCTCCATTTTGATTTTTAGCAACATAAAAGCTATATTTTCTTTTGTTTCTAGCTGACCATGAAGCACAAAGTGCTTGTCTTCATTCTGCATTTGAAAATAATGATACCCTATTGTGTTTCTATTATTTTTCTTGAAAAAAAAATCTTTGGTTGTGGCCATGAACACAAAATATTGTGTGTTTTCTTTTCTTGGCTTAGCTTTATTTTAAAAACCCCATGTCATCCTTTGATCATTATTTGTATTTGACAAATTTTAATTACCTAGATGGGTCTCCTGATATGTAGAAAAGAAAAGAGAAATAAACGGCTTGTGAGCTCAGCATCCATTTTTTTAACATGGGTTTTCTGTATGTTTATCATTTATGTTTCATTTGACTTCTAATTGCAAAACCAATTTTTGGTTTCCTTGTAGGGTGATATTTCCTTGAATCTGTAACTATTTGTTAAAGAACCCAAATGGGTATTATGCTTTCTTTGAAAATTTTAGATTTTGTTGTAAAAATGCAGAATGAAATAATGAATTTGTGAATACTTTCTCCATTTTCTTGTAGGAAATAGTCATGTTGCTCCATCTCTTGAAATATCAAGTGGGTATCCCATATTCAACAGAAAAAAGGTCATTTTGACCATGGCCTGTCAGAAACACATGAAATGACTTTCATTTTTTGACTCCTATAGAATGTTTACCATATTGTTATTTCTCTCTCAGAATTTATGATGAACCTAGATTGGTATGTTCAATCTGAAAACAACTTCATATTTTGTCAAAAAATAAGTTTTCATGTCATTGCATAGTATGGGTATATCAAAGACATCATACATTTTTTTTATTCTTCCATGGAAACTTTTCTTTTCACTAACTTGCATGACCATAGACCTGTTCTTGCAAGGCTTTTATGCACTCATCATTACATAATTTGCGTATCACATCATGAGATAAAAGCATCAAATATTTATATGCTTTACCACTTCAAATTATTGCTGCTATGATGCCATATTTTACGTTCCATAGAATTTTCTTCATTTAATATCCATAGCTTAAAATCTTTCAATGTGCTTCAGCAAAAAAAGATTCATAGCAAAATGTATTTGAAAGACGCAAAATTTAGAAAATGTATGACTGTTCCAAACCTACACATTCTATTTATCTTTTTCCACTGTCATTGCTCTTCAAGGATCATGAACCCTCAAGGCCTAATTGTTCTTTATGCTTCATAGCAATATTTTTTAACATGAGATGAGTACCCTTAATTTGATTTGATTACTACAGGATTTTCATGACCATTGCACTCATACAACTCTGCCCTTCCTTTCCTTCACTTTGGTCTCTATCGAAGGTGAAAGGATGATCGTGTTGTTTGAACTTTGTTAGCTCCATTAGTGTTGCATTCTGAAACATATTTCTTTTTTGGACCTTGCTGTCCTGTACCATGATTGTATATGTTTCAAGGGTAGTATATACTTCTTTTGGCTTATCTAGATTGGTTGTCTTTCACCATGTTCTTCCACTACTCCTTGTCATTGGCTCTTGTCACACAAGGTTATTATTGCTCATAGACTCTTGTTGTCCCATTAATGTAGGTTGTTGCTATCCTATTGCATGAGATCATCGCGAACTGCCTCTTTCCAATTACAATGACCTTCACTTTTAATTCACTTTCACAAGTACACCTATGAATGAACACTATCAATTCCATTTGTGTCCTGTAGCCTTTGCAAAGGTGCTATCTTTTGTACTTCTTTCATGAGCTTGACTCAACCATTTATCTTTCTTCTGTTATGGGTAGTAAATACACACTGTCCTCCCCATTTTAACTTTATTGGACAACCACCTATCACATATGTGGGTGACCTAATAGCTCACCTTCATATGTGATGTGTGACTACCCAATAGGGTTATGGTGAGAGGGGCTTGGAAACAACTTGAAATGATTCCTCATCATTTAAAAGATGCATAATTGAACTTGATGCATCTATGAAGTCACTTCCTTGTAAACAGATCATGGATCTTCTTAAGGATATTGAAGGATATATCAACACAATATGTTACATCTCTTGAACTTGATAATGAAAGTTGATCAACTGGTGTGATTCCATATTGATTTAATGCATTGCTAAGAGATAAATATTTGATCAAGTTGCTCAATTTATTTTTCTTTCAAAGCATGTTGAACTATACCCTTGTGGGAGCCACATTTACTCCACATGTTGTATTTGATCTGAATCAGAATAGTAACTAGACTTGTCCTATATCTGCACATGAAGCAAATAGTTAGAAAATAAATGCATATTTTGGATGTGTTTGATGACATCCCTGTTTTATGAAACACCCAAGGTTTGCATGCTTGTTTAATGCACTTATGGATCAGTTTGTACATGCATAGGTAGGTGTGTTTGTAAGGATTGAACCTTTCATTGCTGAGAGCTTCCCTCTAACATCATGTTTTCTTTAGATGTAGGGTGAGGAGCACTATGGAGTTAGGAGGGACACAAGTGGCTCGGGGCAGTAGTAAAGCAGTTAGGCAACCACAACCAGTCATTCTCAGGCAATGGCTGGTTCAATTCTTATATGCACATTTCTTTTTTTCTACTTATTCATGCATGGATTGTTTCATATGTTCATTAAATAAGAGAGTTAGTCCCTTGGCTTGTGAGGGACATGTATATTTCAAGATTATCAATAAAAGACTACATTTGCATCTATGATTCTCTTTCAAATTTGTTGTAATGCAACAAGGTAAGTGCACCAAGATGGTTCCCAAAAATGGGACTTTAGTGGCCACTTTTTTTTCTAAAATAAGGAAATACTGACCTTGGACGTGAAATTGAGGATAGCTACACTCAAAATTTTGAGATGGAAAAAAAACAAAGATCAAAGTGCTCTGAGTCTACTTTCTAAACTACTAATTTATTTTGAAAATGGTTGAGATTAAGGGGTTCAAAAGAGGGATGTACACAAATTTCTGTTGTTTTTGTCAGAAAAACATAACATAGAAGCTCTTGTACGACCCTAGCACAGTGAAATTTTTTGTAGTATTTTTAAAATCGCTACAATCAAAAGTTAGCTAATAGTATATAGTTGATGCATGATTTTTCTTATAAATTTTTAATGAATATTTAATTTTTTACTAATTTTCTAAGTGGGCATTTCCTAAAAAGCAGAATTTTGGCTGTGCTCCCCCTACAAATTTTGGAAAGTAATAGATTTTTTTTTATTTTAATTTTTCAAAATTTGTAGAATTGAGTCTAGTTTCTAAAAATGTAATTTAGTTGAAATTTTGATGAACGGTTAGTTGTTAACGAAAAAAACATCAAACACTACTTTTTGACAAAAAACATACATACAAACAAAATAAATTATGGATGAAAGGCCTAACATTGTCAAAAAGTGAAAAAAATTACATTGTTGGAAAGCTAAGAGAGAACCTAACATTATCCATGTGTTCGATTTTGTCGATATTGAACCAGATGCAATCCTAACGGTGAGCACGAACCCGAATATGTGAAAAACTGTAGAATTTGCAAAAAACACATCCTGGTCATTAGGAATTCCCTCCAAGCCTTTGGGTTGGTATTCCAAGGAAAATACCAAAGCTAAGGCTCAGGGATTCCCAAAGCAAAATATAATGTGAGCACGTTATAACGCGAGCATGTTATGTATTAGTTTTGACATTTTTTGCTTCTCTGGGGAACATGTCTAGCAACACATAACGCGCTCGCGTTATGCCTTCCTTTAGTTAAATGCCACTTTATTTAATGTTTGTTGATATGTTTGTATGTATATGTATGCTGGTGTGTCATGTATGTATGCATGCTTGTATGATTGTGGGAGA
>VDFB02004800.1:500643-659544 GCA_007258455.2 Sequoia sempervirens | reverse complement strand
AGGGTGGGAGAGAGTGGGAGAGGGTGGTAGAGAGTCAGAGAGCATGGGGGAGGGTGGGTTCTGGTCTCTCTCACTCACTCACTCCCTCTATCTCTCTCCCCACTACCCTTAATCCTCTCTCCCTCTATCTCTCTCCCACTCCCTCCCTTTCTCTCTCAACCCTTTCCCTCCTAACCCCTCTCCCTCTCTTAGGTCTCTCTCTCTCTCAGTCACTCCCTCTTTATCTCTCCCCTCTACCCTTAATCATAAACCTTAAACTCTTAACCCTTAAACCCTAAATCCTTAAATCCTCTACCCTCTACCCTTGGCCCTTCCCCCTTCTATATATCTCCCACTCCCTTCCTCTATCTCTCTCTCTTAAGTATCTCTCTCTCACTCACTCCCTCTATCTCTCTACCCTCTACCTTTAATCATTTACCCTATAAATCTTTAGAAAAACCAAGTTTATTATAACACGAGTGCATTATGAATAAGTAGAGACATGGCCATTTAGCAGGAAATAATGTGCTTGTGTTATAACGTGAGCACATTTTTTATTGCACTAAAAATGGTAAAAAACCACAATATACCCATGATGTCAGCCCACATTTTGTATATTCTCCTAGTTCTACATGTGCTCCAACAAAAAGTAGCTTTTTGGTGATTGAGTGAAGTGTGCATGCATGATTTTTAGATTCCACCACCTTTTTCATGATATTTCCATCACCTTTGCATGAAATAGCATAGTTTTCACATTGAAAGGCATATAATATTAATTCAAGTTTGAATTATAGTGATAAATAATATACAATTGAAGTTTGGAGGGGAACAAGCTTTTGAAAAGGTCAAATTTTTGAGGAGTTTGAGGAAAGAAGAAGCAAAGGATACATAATTGGGTAGAACTCCTGCATTTGAAACTTTGGTTTTTTAGGTATGTGAAGTCTTTGTACATTTTCTTTCATTCTATTATGGCTTGCTTTCATTTTTGTTGTTTCGCTTATTTTGTGTTGATCAAATTGTTTGTTTGTCATGTTACGACCTTAGGTTGTCAATGGAAATTTTAAATTACACAATTCTATACACTTTCCTATTACATTTTTAAACCATGTCTCTTTGAGGTATTTTGTTAAATTTACTAATTGACCTTCTTTGTGTATGCTTCCAAAGCTTTCATTGAGGTATTTTGTCAAATAGTTATACAAACCAACTGATTGCCTTGTCTATGCTACCAAATTTTCCATCCATGTCCCTACAAATTGGAATATACTCCTAATGCACTAGGGGGAGGCCTGCAACATACAAACACACAACTCCAATCTACAAACAAATTTTCAATTTACAATTTCATCAGGACCTCTTCTTTCAACAAATTCTCATTGTTTAGGTTGTAGCATATTAAAGTCACTCAATCGGGTATAATTCCCCACACAACCTTCTCACTTCTCAGCAGACCCCTAAATCCAAAAACAATCTTTACTTAGGTCTCAAATCAAAATATTTTCCAGGTTTTAGGACCTTGCATGCTCAAATAGGTTTCCAATACAAAAACCCTCAATTTTCTCATAAATATCTAGGGTTTTATATATTTCACAACTCCAAGGCCTTCCAAGCCTCACCAAAACATCAAACAAGTTTTTTAGGGTCTGCAAAAACAAAATAAACCTTCACCAGGCCTTTAGCCTCATTAGATCTCAAAAACACCACTTTGGTTCCTCCTTTTCATGCCAAAAACTCACATTCTTAGCCTAAGATAACATCACCAGCCCTATAGATGCCTTACCACTATTAAAAGAAACATGAAACTTGAAAGCAACATATTACAGGACTTTCCTCCGAATCACAGGTCACCACAGTAGGAGGAAAGGCTCCATCTTTAAATTAAAGTAAAACTCATACCCTGTTGGTCGGTACAGGCTGATCATGAAGAATGGAGTTTTTCATTCACTGAAACAACCAAAGGAGTCTCAAATTAGATTGAAGTCCAAGTTAATACTTACCACCACAGTGATTTATGAATTTTTAATCATGGGAGGCCTGTACTGGGCCGTACATAGGAAAAATAAACTGAAAACACATAAAAAATACTTGAAACTCCACAGTTTAGGCGTTGAGTAGAGCACCAAATCCTCAAAAGCAATTTATTGAACTCTTTATTTAGGCTTGTATGATGTTTTAATACATTTTCAAATCAGGAGTCCCAACTTCCTTCAACACCCATAACCACCCTTGAACCACCAAACCTTCATTAAGCCTAAAAGTACTAGTATTAGCAACAGTTTGCTTAATAAGCTTCATTATGAAAATTTGTTGTTCTATAGACCTAGGACCATTTAGAAACCTTTATTTTACCCATTACAAATCCTTTCAACATATCCAACAATCACCAATGCTTGTTTTGTACCAAACTGCACAAATTATCAAGTTTTCTACGCTTTTAAGGGCCCAAATTAGCCCACTTTTACAAAGGGACCACCTTCAAAACTTGTCCAAATCTCCTGAAACCTTGGGGAAACACTTTATATCTATCAAAAAATCAAATTATAGCATTATATTGTAGAGATTCAATTATTTACCACCCAAACCATAAAACTCTCTCCCTAGGCTTAGAAACTGTATGTTTTATTGAAAGTAGCACTTGCCAAACACTCCAAAACTTGAAAATTATTGAAACAAGCCTAATATACCCTACTCATGCTCAATCTAACATAAAATAATGCTTCCCAACTCAAAAACTCAATTTTAGTCACCAAAACCTCAATTTTGTTAAGGAAAACTCAACATTTCCTCATTTGGTTTGATGCCCAATCAAAGATCATCCTCCATTCAAGTTTATCATGGCATTTTATAATGTTTCCCTCTTAAAAAAAACCACTTCAACTTCAAAAAATAACATTTGAAAGAGGTGACCATTGGTCTCCCTCTTTAATATACTTTTACAACCCTTCACTATTAGTTAATTTGACTTGACTTAGCACTTTTTGCATAGGTAAAATTATTCGTCATGCCAAAGAAACAAACTTCTAAAAGGAAAAAACTAATAGATGATTAGCTCCAAGATTTCAGAGATAAAGAGAAAAAATGATTGAGGGAATATCGTGAAAAGCATAAATTGGGAACGATTGATGAAAATAAGCTAGTTGAAGAGGAACCTCAACTGTCAAAAAGAGAAAAGAAATTGGCAACACAAAAGGTATGAATGTGAAAGATTCATGCTAGGGGAGATGTAGAAACCGTAGTTGGAGACACACCCACTACCACAAGTGAATACGAAGGGACACCATTAAGCATAAGCGAATATGGAGGGACATCATCTGCCACAAGTGAGTATGGTTGGATACCATCCACCACATTTGAAGTTGAGAGTACATCATCACTTAGATTTGATGAACAAGGTAAGCCATCATCCCCACGTGAATCTCAAGGTATGTATTCTATTCGACCCTTGGTTGAAGGTACACAATCTAGCCCACCTAATTTAAATATTGATGAAATTGCTAATGTTGATATGTATGTACCTAAGAGAACGCCACCTAGAATTTTGCGTAGAAAGCCAAAGTTTTTGATTAATATTGATGAGGATATTTTGCAACACATGGATGGTAAGACTCAATAACACACTTGTAGAAGATATGCTGATAAGATTTGGAAAATGTTCTTTGAAAGGATAAATGAGACCAGAAGATGTCAACTATTTGTTCAAATGATGCGGCGTTTAAAGTACAGAAACATCATGAAGACTCTTGGGTTGAGAACATCGAATGCATCAAGTGAAAACACTATTGTGAAGAATCTAATGGATGCTTATGAGAGTGTGGGTAAGACCTCACACTCAAAGGATAGTAATGTCACTCGATGTGTAATTACATCGACTTTGGTAAGCTATCAAACAAAGAGATCTCATCTCATTAAAAAAACAAGTGAACAAATGGGAATTAGTAGAAAAACTTTATCAAAAGCCGTTCAAAGGCAGCAAAGAATTGAGGGAACCGATTCAAATGAATTATAGGCATTCTTGAGAAGACTGCCATATAAAGATAAAAAAAGTTGTTGAAGCATTGAGAACACTAATTGAAGATTATTGGAAGAATAATACAAGGCCATCTCCATATCAAAGGGATGTTGTAAGAAGAAGAATCGGTAGTCTGAACCGTGAGCCACATCCAAAGCAGTTTTTGGATACGACTCAAACCCAATTTTTTCATAAATTTCAAAATGCTTATCCTCAAATTAGTATTTCTCAAAGATTTTTTGAAAATTCTTAAACCTTTTTATGTCAAGATAAATCACACATGCACTACTTGTTGTTGTAGACTACATATTGAATTCGCTAACCATTATGATGTTTATTGTTCTATATGTTTAGATTTGCATACTAATGTTTTATAGGATTGTGGCATATAAGCCCCACCAAAATCTTCAAGAGAGTTCTTATCAAAAAATTTATGTCAAATAGAGGATGGCCAAATATTCTATAGGACAACATGCTTCGATGGTTCATGCGAGCATTATGGTGGCTTGCAACAAATGCCAGTATGTCAACATATGGAAAGCACAAATGAGGTGGGACATAAACTAGTAGATTTCAGGAAGTATAAAATAGTGGCATATGCTACAAAAGATGGGTCTCAAGCAAAAAGGTGTGATTTGGTTATTGAGAAGATTCCAGTGTATTAGTTTATGTCCATGTTTCATGAGAATCTAGTGTATGAGTATGCAAGGCATACCCATAGAGCTCGATGGTTGGACACACAATTCAAGCTATGCAAGGACACCTTTCCAATTGGCAACATAGTATCAGTGGTTGAATTTGCAAAGAACTACACTCTATAGACATAGTGTGAGGTGCATTCATAGTATTACAACTCCACACAGGTTTCGATATTTGTGCACATAGCATTCATTCATGCAGCTGATAGTACAGAGGACCAAAGGAAGGTATTGAGGGAGTATCACTTTTATATTAGTGATGATCACACACATTCTCTAGAGTTCGTGCAAGGTTGCTTCTAGAAGTTATATAGTGATTTGGCTCAGAGGGGAATAGCATATGGTCAGCCTTTAATATGGTCGGATAATTGTGCAACACAGTTCAAGAATGCACACATGTTCTATTGGTTGTGCAGGATGCATCTCACTACAGGTGTTCAACATATGTGGAACTTTTGTGAGGCCAGGCATGGAAAGGGGGAGCATGATGGTGCAGGAGCATGTGTGAAAAGAGCATTAGCATGAGAAGAGTTAAAGTATAAAGACAATGCAAAGTTGACAGATGCAAGTTCAATTGTCGAGTGGTGTAATGCTTCGATGGGTCCAGGTAATGAAGGTACGTCTTCAGTTCATAAATTTTTTTGGTTGATGGATGATACTAACATTGCACCATATGAGGATTGTTTTACACTAACAGGATCAAGTCAGCTACACTCTTTCCTTAGCTCAAATGTAGGTTCATGGAGTATCGATACACATAAGATGGCATGCTTTTGTTCTTCATGTACAATGCAAGCCTGAAATGATTGCGAGTCAGGGGAGTGGGTTGAAAAATGGCTGACAAGTTATCTTAGCCCACTTCACACATATCACCCTTCGATGACATTGGAACTAACACAGATGGAATCATTGGTTGACTTTGACCACATATTAGATCTAGTTCAACTAGGTAATATATCTACTTGCTTAGTTTTTGAAATTCCATATTGTTATCTTACTTTGTACTGTATTCGTAATGTTCACTAGTTTCAAGTGATTTTTTGCATATATCAATGTAGGGCATGTTTATGCAGTTATTAAGGATGAAAAAAATGAAGAGGGAATGGAATATTAATTGTGTCATTTTGTTGAGGCCAAAAAGAAATTGGAAGCCCCAGTTATAGATGGAGAAAACATCAAATACCCTACAGGCTCAGTTGTTGTTACTGGAATGTGGCTTAGAAGGTACCCACATAAGAGTGTTAAACATTGGCTGTTTGAGGACTTTGACATGCATCGTAAGATTCTTCATTACTCGAACCTTGTTGTGGAATCTAATGTTCGTTTGAGAAAATATGGGGGTAGACCTTTGAACAAGACCTTGTGGAAGGTCCGTGAGTCTGACCATGAGGCAATACTTGACACAATAAAGAGTAGAGCAGATCTAGATGGTTCATTGGATTAATTTGTAAGTATATGCACAATGGTTCTTATTAATTTATACTTGTATCCACATTAATTTGTTTGATGCCAATGCTATCATGGCTTATTTTACTTTGCATATCTATAAGTAACCCGGTAAGCATTGAATGGTGTCCCCTTGTAGAAAATGAAAATTTATGAGCCATCCAAGAGAATCTCAGGCATAAAAGTAATGTTTTGATGATCTTGAAAAATCTAAATTATTATTTTTAGCCATTACAAAAGTGCATGCGAAGCTTGGTGAGGGAATTTCAAGTTATTCATTTTAAGTTAACCTTATCATGAGCACCTATGATGGAGCATCTCAAATTTCAAGATATTCTAGATTCATGAGAGGTGTTGTGTGCAATAGGTATCTTGGAACTCGCAGTGAAGATGTATGAGCAGGAGTGACTAAGTTGAGAGACTACCATGCCTATCTGTAAGTGCCTTCCATCTATTTTCATTTCATTTCCAGTTTGGACATGAGCTGCTTCTTTTTATTCTCTTACTTTGCCTATCTATAACTAAACTAGTAAAAATTGATTGGTCTCTCCTTGCAGAAAATGCTGATTTTGTAGCCATCGAAGAGAATCTCAGCCAAAAAAGCAATGCAACATCCTTATTTTGATGATCTTGACAAATCTCAATTTTGATTTCAAACCATTATAAAAGAGCATGTGAAGCTTTGTGAGGGAATCGCAAGTTTCTCATTTGAAGTTAACCTCTAAATGAGAACCTATGATGTAGACATTATAAGAGAATCTCGAATGTATGAGTGACATTGTAAAATATCTGTGAGAATAGAGTACCTAAGGAATTGTAATGAGATTTACTTGTAATGACATTTACTAAAATAATGAAATTTGGTGTAGGGGCACCAAGGTTATTGAGAAAATTTGGTTCATGAAAATCTTTTAAGTTAGTTTTGTGTTTTGAGTTTTGTCAATTTAATAAGGTCATAACACCTCCCCAATTGATTTATAATGTAATAAGTCATGTTATTTACAAAAAAAATAGTTAGGCATGATTGGAAAGATGTAGAATCATTTGTAAAGGCTATTTAAAGCCTCTTGAAGGCTACTTAAGTCAATATTTGAATTTGTAGCCTTTTGAAGGAAAATATTTGAATATGGTTGTAAATGTACTATTAGTGAGATTGAGATTGTTAACCTTTAGAGAGTAGTAGTATTTATGTTGATGAAATTTCCTTTAGATGCAAGGATTCAAAGCACATCAACCATGTGGTACAAATGATTAAATCCTAGAGACGATCTGTAGCAATGAAAGAGTGTGAAAAGGAAGATAGAGCTACACTGGTGACTTAGGAGAAACTTTAGTGATGCAGAGTCAAGGTGGAGAAGACTCAAACAAATCAGATTTTAGTAAATCAATAACCTTTGTTATTTCATTTGGCCATCTTGGAACAACTACCAACAAAAAGGTTTCCAAACTCAACAATTTTGATTAAATTTTAGAGAATGCCTCTCAAGGACCATCTCATCATCAATATAACATCTACTCAAACCCCCAACACCATTCCCAAGCTAGACATACAAGGTTTCTTTGCAATTTCATGGAGATCTTTCAAACTGCCCTACAAAAAGGCTACAAAATTAGCCCTGTTTTACAAACAAACTGCTCTTTAAACTTCTTCTAACCCCAGAATCTCTTGGATAGTCATCAAATAGGTCACAAAACTCCCAATTCCATAGGTTTTAGAAAAGCACTCAACGTCTAAGCCATAATTTCTTAAAACCCTCAATTTCCTAACAAATACCTAGGGTTTTTAGCATCTCACAAGTCCAAGGCCTTCCAAACCTCACCAAAGCATCAAAAAAGTTTTTTATGGTCTAAACACACATAATAAGCATTCACTTTTCCTTTAGAATTAGTATATTTCAAAAACATCACTTTGGTTCCTCCATTTCAAGCCAAAATCTCACATTCTCAGCCTAAAACAACATCACCAGCCCTATAAATGCCTTACCATTATTAAAAGAGTTAAGGAAACTTGAAAAAAACACATTTTAAACCTTTCCTCTAAGTCACAATTCACCACAGTAGGAGGAAGGGCTGCATCACAAAAAAATAAAGTAAACTTAGACCCTACTAGTTTGTACAGGCTGAATAAAGAAAAATGGATTTTCCTTTCACTAAAACAACTAAAGGTGTATCAAAATAGATTAAAATATAGGTTAAAACCTTCCACCATATTTTTTCATGAATTTATATTCATAGGAGGCATGTACTGGCCGTACACAGAGAAAAGAAACTGAAAAAACTCATAAAAATGTTGAAATTCCACAGTTTTAGGCGTTGTGAAGAGCACCAATCTTCAAAAAAGCTATTGATTGAACCCCCATTCAGGCTTGTATGATGTTTTTAATACATTTCAAATGAGAATAATCTCCCTTCAATTCCCATAACTACCTTTGAACCACCAAACCCTTATTAAGCCTACAAATACTAGTATTTAACAATGGTTTTGCTTAACAAGCTTTATCATGCAAATTTATTATTCTAAAGGCCTAGGACCACTTAGACACCCTTATAACATGAATTTTAGACTCTTTCTCTGCACTCCCACCTAATTTTTACATAATTTTCCTTTATGGCAATATCAACAATTATTTAATTCAAGAGTGCTTTTGCACATTTGTCCACCCTAACCTACTAATTCCCAAAATACATAAAAGATTGGTCTATTAGACCTTATTCAAGACAAAAAGACCTCAACATACTAACATTTACCAAATTTCCTACCAATTTACCATCAAACAATCACAAATTGAGGGTGAGGTGTGGGTGCTCCTGCACCATTCAAATTTCAAAAACAAAGTCAATTAGGTTGGCAGATGTGTGGATCGAGCTAGCATTTGGTGGAAGAGGAAGAAAGATGACTAGAACTCTAGAGGCCCACCATACTAGATTTTGGTATTCAACCATGAGAGTAGAAGAGAGAGTTGATATCATGTATCAAAACATTAAGCATGCATTCTTCCAACCAATGGAGAAGGAGATGATTACTTTGCTTTGTTTTCATTTGCATAAGCATATCAAGGCATGAGAACCAAGAAGACCAAGGATGTCCAGTTTTATGTGGAGGTAATGGATGTGGTCCAAACTTTAGGAGGGGCAAGAAGGTCAATGTGTGATCTTGATGAAATTAAGGAAGAACAACAAGAGAGGGACAAGAAAAATAAAATCAATACAGAGTTTCAAGGATTTGTCAAGCGAGTAAGAAAGCTATGGGAGTAGCCTCATCTAAAAGATTTTGAACTAGAGTTTGATATGTACCATTTAGAGAGCTTGGTTTTCATGGAGTTCCTTTCAAAGCCCCTACTTTTATCATTCTTATGGTAAAAGTAGAATGAACTTGTACTAGCAGCCAATTTTGAAGACTACTACTGATGATCCAAATAAATTTATTGAATATGTTGGTTAGAAATTTTTGAATATGGAAGCTAGTGATTTTGATTCTGAAAATTCAGAAGAGTTAGATCAAGGATATGAACCCTCTAATGTGGAAGAGGAATTAGAATCACTCTTCATGTTGCAGGTACCAACTTTAATAGCAACTACAATGGCAACATTAAAATTCCCTAGCAATATTTATGTAAAGGAAATCTCCTTTAGATGCAAGGATTCAAAGCACATCAACCATGTGGTACAGATGATTAAATACCAAATATGATTTGTAGCAATGAAAGAGTCTGAAAAGGTAGAGAGAGATACATTGGTGACTCAGGAGAAACTTCAGCTTTCAAGAAACAAAGCCAATTAGGTTGGCAGATGTGTGGATCAGGCTATCATTTGGTGGAGAGGAAGAAAGATGACTAGAACTCTAGAGGCCCACCATACTAGATTTCAATATTCAACCATGAGAGAAGAAGAGAGTTGATATCATGTATCAAAACATTAAGCATGCATTCTTCCAGCCAGCAGAGAAGGAGGTGATTACTTTGCTTCATTTTCATTTTCATAACCATATCAAGGCATGGGAACCAAGAAGACCAAGGATTTCGAGTTTTATGTGGAGGTAATGAATGTGGTCCAAACTTTAGGAGGGGTAAGAAGTTCAATGTATGATTGTTAACCTTGAGAGAGTATGACTTGGGAAAAAGGCATTTGATATGGCTATTATTTTGAAAGACTTCAAGCAGGATGTACTCCACATTGACGCCATTCCTTAATCTTCACTTGATGGCATGAAGGAATGGTTGAACTCCATGGATATAAAATATTATGAAAGAAAAATGAAATTGAATTGGTGGCCAATTTATTGAAGATGGTGGTTGGGAATTTTTGAATATGGAAGCTAGTGATTTTGATTCTGATAATTCAAAAGAGTCAGAACAAGGATATATGAGTTCCCTCTAATGTAGAAGAGGAATCAGAATCAAATTTCATGTAGCCACCATCAAGAGTGTTACAAGCCAACAAGATGGAGGGAATTCTTATATAAGGATAATTTTCAATGTTGCAGGTACTAGTTTTAATACCAACTAAAATGGCAACATTGAAATTCCCTAGTAGTATTTATGTTGAGGAAATTTCGTTTAGATGCAAGGATTCAAAGCACATCAACCACATGTGGTACAAATGATTAAATCCCAAAGACGATCTCTAGCAATGAAAGAGTCTGAAAAGGCATACAGAGCAACATTGGTGACTCAGGAGAAACTTCAACTTTCAAAAAAAAAGTCAATTAGGTTGGCTGGCGTGTGGATTGGGCCAACATTTGGTGGAAGAGGAAGAAAGATGAGTTCCAACTCAAAAACTCAATTTCAGTCACCAAAAATGAGTTGAAACCCATGTGTGTAAAAGTGAGTTTTCTTTAAGAAAAATTATGGTTTTGAAGAGTCAAATTGTGTTTTTGTGTAGGGAAGCATTATTTTATGATTGTTTGAGCTTGTGTAGGGTATCACAAACTTGTTTGAGTAATTTTTAGGTTGTGGTTAGCTTTGGAAGTATCATTTTCAATAAACCCCTAGGGTTTAGATTACAATAGAGGGTTTTGTGGTTTACCCATTGTACGGTGGTATAACTGAGATCTGATTATGGATTTTGAAGTTTTGACACCTTAGAATTGCTACCCCAAGAGTTGGTAAGGTTTGGATAAGTTTAGAGTATAGACCCTTTGTTCAACCTGATCGACCCCTTAAGGGTCCAAATGGAAAAATGGCTACAAACTTCAGCATGAGGTTACTCAGACACCGTGATGCTTAGAAAATTCTCATCTAATCCTATGGGATTGTGTAGGGACTCTCTAAAATAACCTCTCTCAGTTTTCATTATCTCGGAGTGGTTTTCCCGTGGTGTCCAATTTTCAGTTAATGGAAAAAGTGTCAAATGCAAGCCATGGAAAGTTGCAAGGTGGTACAACTTTTGTTCTGAAACTCATGTGACCAAAAAAAATCTTCCAGTGCATCTAAATAGGCATTTTTATGTTAGGAATGGTCCTATTTTTCACCCAAACACGCGGAATCGCTTTGAGCTACGTTCAATCGGATTGATCCCTTAAGGGTCTGAAGGGAAAAATGGCTGCAAACTTTAGTATAAGGTTACTCAAACACCATGATGATTAGAAACTTCTTGTTTTATCTTATGGGATAGCCTTGGTCCCCTCAAAAATAACCTCTCTCAATTTTGGTTATCTCAGAGTGGTTTTCCCGTGGTGTCAAGTTTTTAGTTGATGAAAAAAGTGTCAAATGGAAGCAGTGGAAAGTTACAAAGTGGTGCAACTTTTGTTTTGCAACTTGTGTGACCAAACAGACTATTCCAATGCATCTAAATAGGCATGTTCACGCTAGGCATGGTCCTCTTTTGCACCCAAACACGTAGAATCACTCCGAGCTACATTCAACCGGATCGATCCCTTAAGGGTCCAAAGGGAAAAATGACTGCAAACTTTAGCATAAGGTTAATTAGACACCATGATGCTTAGAAAATTCTTGTCTAGTCCTATGGGATCATGTTGGGCCCCTCTACAATAACCTCTCTCAGTTTTCATTATCTCATAGTGGTTTTGCTGTGGTGTCTAATTTTTAGTTGATGGAAAAAGTGTCAAATGTAAGTAGTGGAAAGTTGCAAGGTGCTGCAACTTTTGTTCTGCAACTCGTGTGACCAAACATACACTTCGAATCCTTCCAAATATGAATTTTTACACTAGTCATGGTCCTCTTTTGCACCCAAACATGCAGAATCGCTCCGAACTACGTTCAACTAGATCTATCCCTTAAGGGTCCAAAGGGCAAAATGGCTACAAACTTCAACATTAGGTTACTCAGACACCGTGATTCTTAGAAACTTCTTTTCTAATCCTATGGGATCATATTGGGCCCCTCTACAATAACCTCTCTTATTTATTTTTATCTCAGAGTCATTTTACTGTGGTGTCCAATTTTCAGTTGATGAAAAAAGTGTCAAATGAAAGCAGTGGAAAGTTGCAAAGTGGTGAAACTTTCATTTTGAAACTCGTGTGACCAAATAGATTGTTCCAACACATCTGAATAGGCGTGTTTACACTAGGCATGGTCCTCTTTTGTACCCAAACACGCGGAATCGCTATGAGCTACGTTCAACCGGATCGATCCCTTAAGGGTCCAAAGGGCAAAATGGCTGCAAACTTTAGCATGAGGTTACTAAGACACCGTGATGTTTAGAAAATTCTTGTATAATCCAATGGGATCATGTTGGGCCCCTCTACATTAAAATCTCTTGGTTTTGGTTATCTCGGAGTGGTTTTCCCATGGTTTCCAGTTTTCAGTTGATAAAAAAAGTGTCAAATCGAAGCAGTGGAAAGTTGCAAAGTGGTGCAACTTTTGTTCTGCAACTCGTGTGACCAAACAGACTATTCCAAAAAATTTGAATAGGCATGTTTACCCTAGGCATGGTCCTCTTTCACAACCAAACATGCATAATCGCTCTGAGCTACGTTCAACTAGATCAATCCCTTAAGGGTTCAAAGGGTAAAATGGCTGCAAACTTTATCATGAGGTTACTCAGACACCATGATACTTAGAAACTTCTCGTCTAATCCCATGGGATCATGTTGGGACCTTATACAATAACCTCTCCTAGTTTTTGTTATCTTGAAGTGGTTTTCCCATGGTGTCCAATTTTTAGTTGATGGAAAAAGTGTCAAATAGAAGCAATGGAAAGTTGCAAAGTGGTGCAACTTTTGTTTTGCAACTTGTGCGACCAAATGGACTATTCCAACACATTCAAATAAGAATTTTTACGTTAGGAATGGTCCTCTTTTGCACCCAAACACACGTAATCACTCCGAGCTACGTTCAACTGAATCGATCCCTTAAGGGTCCAAAGGGAAAAATGGTTGCAAACTTTAGTATGAGGTTACTTGGACACCGTGACACTTAGAAACTTCTCATCTAATCCCATGGGATCGTGTTGGGCCCCTCTACAATAACCTCTCTTAGTTTTTGTTATCTCAGAGTGGTTTTACCATGGTGTCCAGTTTTCAGTTGATGGAAAAAGTGTCAAATGGAAGTAGTAGAAAGTTACAAGGTGGTGCAACTTTCATTCTGCAACTCGTGTGACCAAACAAATTGTTCCAATGCGTCTGAGTAGGCATGTTCATGCTAGGCATGGTCCTCTTTATCACCCAAACATGCTGAATCACTGTGAGCTACGTTCAACTAGATTGATCCCTTAAGGGTTTGAGTGTAGTATGTTGAAATAGGCCATTCAACCTATTGTTCAGGCCGTGTCTTGGTGATATGGGCTTGATGTAAGTAGGATAGGAAGTAGGAATAGGAAAATATCATTAGTAAGGGCATTGGAAGAGATTACTAATGCTTCCCTTGCTGAAAATTCAAAATTGAGGCCCCCTTAAAAGCAAGGCTAGAAGAGATGAAAAAAATAAATTGCTTGAAAATAAGTTAGAATAGGTTGGAAATAGGGTGAGATTGTGGAGTTTGATGTGTTCAAAAGGTCTGCAAGGACAAGGGAGGTCAAAAGTATGTTATGGCATGACATGCCCTAGTTGGGAAAATAGGGGTTTTGAATGAAAAAGAGAGGTTTGAGGGAGTAAACATGGGTAAAGTCAAGGGGAAACATAATTTGGTGGTCAATTAAGTTTGTGAAGGAAAAATGAAGAGTGTTGGAATAGGTTTTGAGGTTCAGGTTCAGGGGTTCGGTTCGCCGGTTTGGCCAAAATTTTTTGGAGGGGGGTTTAGTTCGTTTTGGGTTCATTGATACAAAAAACATGTAAAAACAAAATATATATCTATGCAACCTAGAAGCATGAATTAGGATTAGAATATCACATATCATAATATAAACAACAAACCACCATAAACTTGAATGTCATTTAAAATGGAAAAATTTCCAAAAAAATGTGTTTATAACCTGCAAAAAAATGTGAATAAAATCAAGCTGATTTTCGCGTGAAAAAAATCCATGAGACAATAGCTTGTTGCTTACTATTATGATTTGATAGATTTTTTCCAAGCATCCATAGATTGTTCAAAAGTACTTTTTTTAGGCTTTTAGCCATAGCAGCAAGGTAGTGAATTGTTTGATAAAATTCTTTGGTAGACATGTATGAAAAATGTGGTAGCATAGACAAGGCAGTGAACTGTTTGAAAAAATTCCTTAAAGAAATGTGGTTTCATGGTGATGGAATGGCATGACGAATGCCATGACAAGAAAATTGCTATGGATTTTCATGGAATTCCATCACCATTGAGACCACATTTCTTTGAGGCTTTTTTTCAAATAGTTTATTGCCTTGTCTATGCTATTTCTTATTATTATGCTTTGATAATTTTTTCCAAGCATCCATAGCTTGTTTGGAAGCACCTATTTTAAGATTTTAGCCATAGCAGCAAGGAGGTGAACTATTTGATAAAATTCTTTGGTAAAAATGTATGAAAAATGTGGTAGCATAGACAAGGTAGTGAACTATTTGAAAAAATCCCTCAAAGAAATGTGGTCTCATGGCGATGGAATGCCATGACAATCCATAGCAATTTGCTTGTCATGGAATTCCATCACCATGAGACCACATTTCTTTGAGGCATTTTTTTCAAACAGTTCATTTCCTTGTCTATGCTATGATATATTTTTTCCAAGCATCCATAGCTTGTTCGAAAGCACCTTTAGGCTTTTACCCATAGCAACAAAGAAATGAACTATTTGATAAAATGCTTTGATAGACATGTATGAAAAATGTGTTAGCATAGACAAGGCAGTGAAATCTTTGAAAAAATACCTCAAAGAAATGAGGTCTCATGGTAATGGAATGCCATGACAATCAAATTCTTTTGATTGTCATGGCATTCCATCACCATGAGACCTCATTTCTTTGAGGCATTTTTTCAAAGAGTTCACTTCCTTGTCTATGATATTGCTTAATATTATGCTTTTGATAATTTTTTTCCAAGCATGCATAGCTTGTTCGAAAGCACTTGTTTTAGGATTTCAACCATAGCAACAAGACAGTGAACTATTTGACAAAATGCTTTGGTAGACATGTATCAAAAATGTGGTAGTATAGACAAGGCAGTGAATTGTTTGAAAAAATGCCTCAAAGAAATGTGGTCTCATAGAATGCCATGACAAACAAATGCAATTGGTAGCTACTCCTAGTTATTAGTTATGCAATGTGAAGTAATTGCATAACTGCTTAGGTTGACTTTGTAAAAACTATATTGTAAATGAAATTTTGTCATCTATCAGCATCTAGTTATTAGTTATGCATTGTGAAGCAATGCTTTGAGTTTGAAAGATGTGCAATGCAATGTAATCAATGATATGAATATAAACTACAAAAATCTATTTTTTACAATTTATTAGTTAAACTCTTTATTTTATTTTCTCTCTATATCTCTATGCTATGGAAATGCCTTTAATTTTTTTTTAAATTTCTTTTATCTCATGTTCTACTTTTTTTTACCTTTTTTTTTAAATCTGATTTTTTTCCGATTCTTTCTAGACTTTTTCCCGATTTTTTCAAAAAATATTATACTTTTGGTTTGCCGATTTTTTCCCTAAAATATTTTTTCTGCTATGGTATAAAAACATATCTTTTTGTAATATCAAGAATACTTTTTGAAACTTCCATGCATTGCTAATCTAAAAGGAAAAGTATTTTTCTAATCTGTATGCAACCATGCTTTTGACATTGTCAAAAAGAGAAAAAATTCCTGAATGATGCAAAGGCATGGCCAAGCAGTTCTAACTCTTCGCATGAGAGAAGAGATATGTTGGAGAGTACATCAAGTCAGTGAGAACAAACATGTAATGTGTTTTAGTTTGTAGTATTCCTCTGTTTCTCTACAGATGTGTGATAAATTCTCAATTCAATGATGCAGAACAATTTTTGAAAAAATAAAGTTGTGTCACAATCCGATTTCAATCTAGCAAGCAAAAATGAAAGCTCAACCTCTTGGAATTAAAATGCTTGTTTGCAAAAAAAAAGAATAATAATGAGGTAGTTAAGGTGTTTGAAGTGATTTAGACATCACTTTTAGGGCCCCCTTAGGTGTGGGTCAAAGTAAAACTCCATAAAACATTAAAAAAATGTTCAAAAAAGACTTTTTTGGATGCCTAGGCATGCGGGTTTTGTCTTGGTTTTCCTAGGTTCTATCTGGGTTTTTCCTGAGTTCTCTTGGGTTCTACTTGGGTGAACCAAACCCAAAAATGAAGGGCCCTGGTTGAACCCATAGGCGAACCAAACTAGGACCCACACCACCTGAGCGAACCAGAACCAGAACTAGGGCTAAAATAGAAGAACTTGGTAACATAGATAATGTATCAAGAAGTTGACTACTTCATCTACTTTGAATATTATGTATCCTTTGCTTAATTCAGTTGTTCCAATAAAAGGATTAAATATAAATTGGAATCTTTTTATCAATCATTTCATGGAATACCAATTAAAAACATGTTTTTTGCTTTTAGATACTTATTTTTTTATTATCAATCAATTAATTTATTCAAGACAAACCATGAAGGACAACAATTAACAATGCTAGGTCTAACCAATTAATAAGTATACACATGAATAAGTCAAGCATGTACATGTATAAGGGAAGCGCAAGTAGTCACTAACATGTATGCCTCGAAGTATACACATGAATACATGGTATACACAACTTAATACAAAGTATATGCACGAATACAAGGTATACACATGAAAACGCATAAGTCACAAAGTCTACATTGGAACACACGTAAGTCAAAAAGTATACACGTAAGTTGTAAGGTATACACTTGAATACACGTAACTCATATCTATTGAACCATGAATTTATAATGAAAATATGGACACCATCAATAAAAAAGATTTTTATTAACCAAATAGCCATGTACGCATGTACATCAATATATGTCGATATAAGTATAATATATAGTTACAAAATAGCCATATAGGCTTACGAGAATTCCATATAGGCATACAATGTCAAATATATCCAATACAAAATATGTACAAAATTTCCATGTCCAGGCATACAACAAAGGGCTTTGGAATCAAAATTCATTTCTCTCCATACTCTGGAAATAAATTATTTCCCTTTGTTTGGTGATTCGATGGTGATAATTCCATCACTCATTTCCACTATGCAAGAGGAGTGCTCTTGCTACTCTTCCTATAGTTTAGCTCCTGGTGAAGTTTTAACTATTACAATAAGAAGTAAAGACATTAATATATAGAAATTACATTATAAAAAATGATATATTTAACAAAATAGTCACTTACGGCCATCTCATGATCACTCTCTACGATGAAAATATTTGCATGCCGATGCTCAGGCATGCTCAAGCCTTGTATAAACCATCCAAATAGGAATTAAACTACAAATAAATAATGGTTTCATTTTTCACTAGAACTAACATCTATAACAATGAATGTAAATCTAAATTTAGTAACTTGCCTCATACCTCCCCCATTAGAGTCATTGAGGATTGTATAGCAGATGAAACACCGATATCCATTGCCCTTGTAACATTTGGAGGTGTTTCCAAAACCAACATCTAAAAATAAAACAACAAATTATTCAATCACAAAAAAGTTACAATAGCGATCCACTTCATGACCTATAATGTATGAGATCTAATGAACAAAATTTTGAGTACAAGTATTAAACTATATATTTCTGGTAGGCCTTGGTAGTTTGATAGGAAGACCAAGCATGATGGGGAGAAGAACACATACTCCATTGTGAAGGATGGGAAGACTTACAACCTTTCACCTCTCCTAGAAGAAGACAAGGCAAAGAATGAAGGGCATTGTGTTTTGATGGTCGGTGAGAAGGAGTTCATGAAGACCTTGAAGGAAGGAGGAGGAAGATGATTCTTCCTGATTATGAATCCAAAAAGTGAAGTAGATTTTCCCACAAAGAAGAAGGAAGATGCACCAAAGGAAGTCCAAGATTTGTTGGAAAGGTACAAGGGCATAGCGGTAAATGAATTACCTAGTTCCCTACCTCCCATTAGGGATATAAGCCACCATATTGATCTAATTCTAGGGGCTACATTTCCAAATAAGGCTACATACAAGATGACACCTACTCAAAATGAGGGATTGCAAGACAAGTGCAAGAGTTGATAGATAAAGGGCTAGTGAGGAAGAGTTTGAGCCCATGTGTTATTCTTACTATCCTAGCACCAAGGAAGGATGGGAATTGGAGGCTTTGCACTAATTTAAGAGCCATTAATAGGATGCCAATCAAATATAGGTTCCCGATGCCAAGAATGGAGGGCCTCATGGATTGTCTATCAAGAGCATCTTACTTTTCCACGATTGATCTAAAGAGCAGGTACCATCAGATAAGGATCAGAGAGGGGGATGAATGGAAGACAACTTTTAAGACTAATGAAGGGCTCTATGAGTGGTTGGTAATGCCCTTTGGGTTATCAAATGCCCCTAGTACATTTATGTGCCTTATGAATGAGGTATTGAGACCTTTCATTGGAAATTTTGTTTTAGTTTATTTATATGACATCCTTGTGTTTAGTAGGTCTAAAGAAGAACATTTGAAGCACTTTGACATGGTACTAAGGAGGTTACAAGAGGAGAAGCTGCTGATCAACATGGAAAAGTGTGAATTCATGAAGGAAGAACTAGTCTACCTTGGTTTTGTCATCTCCAAGGGAAGTTTGAAGATGGATCCTTCAAAGGTGGATGCTATTCTTACCTGGCCAACACCAAAATCCATGGGAGATGTGAGAAGCTTCCATGGACTTGCAAGATTTTATAGAAAGTTCATCAAGAACTTTAGCCAAATTTGTGCACCAATCTTGGACACCATCAAAGGAGGTAACAAAGGTAAGTTTTCTTGGACCAATGAGGCTAATAAAGGGTTTGAATATCTAAAAATGAGAGTAGCACAACAACCTATACTTGTGCTCCCTGATTTTGATAAATTTATTACCATTGAGTGTGATGCTAGCAATCAAGCAATAGGGGATTTTTTGAGCCAAGAAGGAAGACCAGTTGCATTTTTCAGTGAGAGGATGAATGAAGCAAAGAGGAAGTATTCCTCCTATGATTTGGAATTGTATGCTATGGTCTAAGCCCTCAAAAAGTGGAGGCACTAGTTAACTAAAGATTTTTTTTTTTATACTAATAATCATGCCTTCAGTTTTTTGAATGCACAAGACAAACTAAGTCATAGGCATATGAAGTGGGTAGAGTCTTTGCAAGCCTATAATTTCACAATAAAGCATAAGAAGGGCCAAGAAAATAAGGTGGAAGATGATATCAGTAGAAGGGCACTTGTAGTGTAAGAGATCCAACTCCAAAGCATGGGGGTTGAAGCATTGAAGGATATGTATCATGAGGATTCAAATTTAAAGGACATATACAATGTTTGTGAGCAACATTTGAATTCTTTTCATGGTGAATTCTCTAAATTTTTATTGTAGAATGGTTTTCTCTTCAAAGGAATCCAATTGTGTGTGCCTAAATGCTCAATGAGGGAGAATATCATAAAGGAGAAACATAGTGGGAGTCTTGGAGGTCACTTTGGCCTTGACAAGACCTTGGAACAAGTTAGGAGATTTTATCATTGGCCAAAGTTACAGGTGGATGTGAGAAGGTATGCAGAAGGCTGCACAATATGTCAAAGGGAAAAGGGAACTTCATCAAATTCAGGACTCTATCAGCCACCACCCATTCCTAATAGGCCTTGGGAGTGTGTAAGTATGGACTTTGTCTTGAGGTTGCCTAGAACCCAAAGAGGTTTTGATAGTATCTTTGTGGTAGTTGATAGATTGAGTAAGATGGCACATTTTCTGCCTTGTAAATGCACCAATGATGCATCTCATATAGCAGGTCTCTTCTTTAAGGAGGTTGTTAGGATACATGGACTGCCTTTAAGCATTGTTTCTGACAGGGATTATAAATTCATTGGTCACTTTTGGAGGACCTTGTGGAAAAAACTTGGCACAAATCTGTCCTTTAGTTCACCATACCATCCACAAACGGATGGACAAACTGAAGTGGTGAATAGATCATTGGGAAACCTCTTAATATGCCTCACCAAAGAGCATGGACAAGCTTGAGATCTGATTTTACCTCAGGCTGAATTTGCATATAATGACTCCATGAATAGGAGCATTGGTAGAAGCCCTTTTGAAGTAGTCTATGGCATGCACCCTAGAGGGGTCTATGAACTAAGAGATCTACAAGGAGTTTCTAAGAGAAGTGATCAAGGTGAGGACTTTGTTGTTACAATCAGGGATATTCATCAACAAGTGAAGGAAACCCTTCAAAAGAATGTTGAGAAGTATAAGGAAAAGGGAGATTTAAAGAAGAGGAATGTCCAATTCAAGGTTGGAGACTTGGTGATGGCACACTTGAAGAAGGAGAGACTTCCAAAAGGAAAGTATACCAAACTCATGATGAAGAAGATAGGACCTTGTAAGGTGGTCCACAAGTTTGGCCAAAATGCTTATGAAATAGAGCTACCTCCTGGGGTGGCAATCTCTCCTATCTTCGACATTTTTTACTTGTATCCTTTCAAAGCTTCTATGAATGTAGGTGATGGAGTAGGTACAACAACAATGTAGGATGAAGATTGGGTGCAAGAACTACCCCCAAACCAACCTATGACTCTTGAATGCATCCTAGACACCAAGGAGACAAAGATGACTAGAAGGAATGTTTACAAGGAATACCTAGTCAAATGGAAAGGTCTACCTAAAGAGGATTCAACATGGATGCCAGAAAATGATATTTAATAGCATGGAACTACTGTAGAAGACCTGATCTCAAAGAGGACTTGAGATCTTTTTCTTGCTTGGGAGTATGGTGCAGGAGTACCCATGGGTCTAAGGGACCTAGAATAATTTTTCATGTTTTGTTTCTTGGTTTATGGATGGAATAAGGTATTATGGACCATTTCATTTATTTTTAGTAGGTCTCCTAGGTTTTTGGTTGAGTTTTTGGTCTTGGAGACCAACTTCTTTGTACAACAAGGTCTCCATCCTCCTTTGTAAGTCTAGTGCATCTTAGAAAAATAAGGAAAAATGATGCCTTGCTGTATCTAGACACCTGAGGGGAGTCACCTTACTTTTTGACAAATTTTTCAATTCCTTTGACACATTTTGGAAGGCTCTTTGTGGTCGAGTTGGTAGAAGTCGCTCACATTGCCTTAACTAGGCAATTAGATGTCAAAGCATGAGATTAGTTGTTTTTGAACGTCTCTTTTTTCAAAAGACAGTTGCAAGAAGTTGGAGGGATTTTGTAAGAATTCAAATATGCCTCTCTTTGTTGAGGAAAGGTTGATGTTGATGTTTTGAAGAAGTTTCAATAAGAAGTTTGTTGTTTTTCCTATGTTTTTCTGAAGAATTTGTTCATCCCATACTTGGGACAGATTGTATGTTCACTTTCATCCTACAAGACCATAATGGTTGGATAGGTAATTGAAAAATATTTCCTTTGGTGTTGGATTGGTGAGATTTAATTGAGTATCAAGGGAGATATTCCAATTTCACTATCGGGTGGTCTGAAAACCCTTAAAATTAGGGTTTTGGGTGAAAAATGTACATTTCTTCCATTCCCACATTGTAAAATTGCTAAATCTCAGTGGGATGGAAGATATAAGGCTGTAATATCATTTCCTCAATGTTTTGGAGAATGGTAGGCTCATTGTTGGAAGTTGTGCATGAATTTTGGCTTGACATCTCTATGTGGCGAGCATAATTGACAAGCAAAAAAAAAGAGTTTTTACTTGATTTTGAAGAATATATTTAAGAGGAACTTAGGAATGGTGGAAATAGGTGTGGAGAACCTGTAGGAGTCTGAATTTTTGCTTTGGGGTGAAAGGGAGAGCCTAGATAGTCAAGACCTAGGTGTAGGTTTGTGAATTAGGCCTTTTGGAGCAACGATAGAAAGGTCCATTGTGAGTGATGTTTTGACAGTCAGGAGGAAGGGTTTTGGAACCTTGAAGGGGTCCATCTTAGGGGTCTGAATCCATAGTTTTGGTGTCTTAACAATATTCCTTGTGTTTTTTTATTCTTACTGTCCTACTAGGCAAGGGCTACAAGCGTTAAGAGAGAGTGAGGTCTAAGTCACCATAGTGATGGGTGTTTGTTGAAACCTAAGTGCTAGAGGGTTGTTAAACCTTGTTTTGAATTAATGAGACATGATCCAAATGTTTTCAAGCTTTGTGAGTGGTCTGAGTTGTGAACCCTAGGTGTGTGGAGTTTAGGACTCCTCATAAGAGTATTTGAGACAAGCATTCAGTGGAGTGAATTTACCATTTGTGATTGTGAGTTTTCCTTCCCTGCCACTCTACATCATTTCTAAAGCTTATGTAGGCTATTTCCATGGTGTTTGTGGTCGTGGCAGGAGTATTTAAGGTTTGTAAGTACCTTATGCAATAAACCCTCCTTTGTAGGGCTTGATTTGTGCATAGAATAGGGGTTTTGGAACAGTGATTTATGGAGCCTTTTTGTTGCTAAAAATGTTTGATTCTTGAGTTTTGTGACATGATGAATGACTATTTTCAGTCCTTTGGTATTTTGGTTATAAACTATGAGCACTTTATTTGTAATTTAGGCCTAAATTAGTAGCCCTTTCTAGCGAACAATTCAAGAATCTGGTAATTTATTTATGACAAGCTACTGAGGACTTTTGATATGTTATGATGTGTTAAAAAATGTTCCTAAATGTACATTGGGAATGTGGATATACAAAGTGAATGGAAAGGAATCACCCGATTAAGGGATATGTGACCTACAAGCAAAATGGTGGTAAGAATGTAAAAGTGTGTAATTCTTTAAATACAGAGATTTAAATGTTTATTTTGGCATAGAACCATCAATGTGAAGATATCAAAGGTGTGTGAATGGTTTGGTGAAGGCCTTGAGGCCAAACATGATGATTTGATATGTTGTAGCAATATGTCCCTAGGTGGAAATGGTAATTTGACTACATAAGAACTTATAAATTTGATAAATCCATATTATGTGGATATGAACCAGGTTTGTTTCAGTCAAAAACATGATGTGAGTAATGTCTTGGAATTCAGATGAAATGATTGAGGTGTAAATGGTTGATTTTAGTATCTTGGTCTTGAGGAATTAGTTGGTAAAAGTGAAAATTTGGTGAGTTGTTTAAGGAATTGAAAGATTCAAAGCTCTTTATCAGGTTTTTGCTTTGAATTCAAATAAATTGATGATGACAAAGGTGTGTTAGGATCTGATGGATATAGGTTGTAACATGAAAGATTGGTTTTTTGTTATTTTTCCTAGGTAAAGAAAATTGAGTGGAAGGGTGCCTTGGTGAATGATGAAAGAGTGGATTGTTTAGTGACTCTAATTAAGTTTCTTGTGCATGGATCAATCATTTTTCTTGATAAATAAGATGTTTGAAGCTTGAGGATGATAAGAAGAAGTATTGAAATGATTTGGCTTGTTGTTGCCTTGTGGTTTTAAAATGGAACAATGTGATTTTTAATGAAAAGAAAAGAAATTTTAGTTGCTTATTCAATTTGATCTTCTCCTAATTCAATTGGGTCAGATGTTGGTGCAGGAGCACCTAGGTCATCAAATACTTTTCAATTTTGCAAAAGGGATGAGTGTTCAATTTTGTATTGAGTCAATCAAAAAAGGTCATGGAAAAATGATGTAAAGAATGTTCAAGGTCATATGAAGTCTTATTTGAATGTATTTAAGGTTATGGGTAAGTTCTAGGTGGTGAAAGTGGGAAAATGCAAACAATGCAATAATGTAATATTGTTAAAAGTTGTTAAATTGACAAAAACAAAGAAATCAGGCATATTAAGGGTTAAAAGGGGTAGTTTCAACCGATGGAAAGATAGTTATGGAAAAGGAAATATCTTTAAAAGGCATGGAAAGGCAAGAAAAAATAGAAGTTTTTGTTCTTGTAATTAGATTTTGAAATAAAAATTCCTTGTTTCTGAGTTTGCAACATTACTCCATTGTTTTGTTTTCTTGTGTTCGTAATTTAGGAACACCCAAAGTTAAATAATAGTGCGAATACATGTAAGGAGGATTTATTTTCCAATTTCAAGAGTTGGAAGGTTAGTTTTAGGAAACAAAAGAATAAGAGGCAAGTTTTAGTGCCCGACAAAGTCCTTTTAGAACCAAGTTTGAGAGTCCAATAGGGTTTTTCTTCACTACTCCACCAATGTAGGTCAAGTAAATTGGTGGAGTAAGTTAATGTTAGATTTTTTTGCATGTTTTGATGATTGTAGGTGTAGGGAAAAGAAAGAATACCATGGTGGAGTTGCTGCTACACTGGAAAATAGAGGATTTTCCTACACAAAGTGATGCTACAGTCATGGGTCATGAATAAATAAAGCTTGTAGAGGCTTGGAAATGATATAGAAGGTCTTGGTAGACATAAAAAATCATGTTCCAGGTGGTGGCTAGATAAATAGAGTTTTGCAAGAGTATTTTTCACAAAACCCTCCTTGATTTGTGCTTTTACACCCTATAAACAAGGGTTTATTGGATTAGTACATTTTCATGGTTTTCAATCCCTATAAATGGTGAAATATTGAGTTATAAGACATGATTGAAGACTTTTTTGAGGTTTTGAGTGATTTGGAATGGTTTTGAAGGGGTCTCCTTTGTAAAACAGGCCTAATCTATTAGCCTTTCTTTAGAGGACAATTTGAGATCTAATGATTTTCTTTATGTCAAACATCTAAAAACTTTAATATGTTGTGATGTGCTGGAAAGTGTTTCTAAATGTTCATTGAGTTTTTTAATAAGCTTTGAGATAGGAATGTAACTACCTGATTCAATGGTTGACAGACCTACTAGAGGAATATGATATTGTCTGATCAAAACAAAGATGAATGTTTAAATAGTGGAAAGGATGATATTGAGTGCTTGGTTGCTATAAAACTAATGATATGATTGATGTTACTAAATTTTGTTATGGTGTATAAGACAGGTTTGGTGAATTTGATGGTTGGATGGGTGAGTATTATGAAGCCTTTCAAGCAAATTGGTGATTAACCACAAGATGATAATCAAGATTCTGTTGTAGCAAGAGCTTGTAACTTGTAAATAGACTATTGTAATCAAAATATGGTGAGTACAGTGCTTGATAATGGACTGATAACAATGAGGTATGGTTTAGTTGATTTGTTGCCTTGGTGAATAAATGAAAGGATGAATTGTTCAAGTGTCAACAATTAGGTTTATGTTTTTTATGGTGGCTGAGAATGATGTGAATCTAATTGATTAAGTCAAAGTTTTCTAATATGGTTTTTTCTTTGAATGAGTCAATTGGAATACTGATTAGTGGAATGATGAATGATGGCCTATGGAATGGCTAAGAGAATTTGAGTGGATTTTGGTTGAATGAAAAGTATATTTTTGATGAAATTATATTTGATCTTCTCCTGATTCTATTTGGGATTGAAATCCCTTGAAGAAATGATGTTGGTGGTGTTTGTTGCATTAGATGTACCCTGATGATTGAGTGTTTTGATATGATGCTTTGCATCACTAACTACCTTGTCTATTCTATTTCTTACTATTATGGTTTAATAGATTTTTTTCAAGCATCCATAGTTTGTTGTGCTAGTGCACCTTTACAAGGACATGCCTCCATGTGAAGTAATTGCATCGTGCTGCTTATGATGAATTTCTAAACAACTATATTGTACAGTTGAAATTTTATCATCTATCAACATCTAGTTATTAGTTATGGAATTTGAAGTAATGCTTTGAGTTTGAATGATGTGTAATGCAACGTAACCAACAATATGAATATAAACTACACAAATCTATTAAGTAGAACTCATTAGTTAAGTTCTCTTTATTCTATTACCTCCGTGTACGTTTGAGTAAATCCACTGGCACTAGGAGGTGTTTGCTTGAAACCTCCAATATTAGCCTATTCAACATCCAAAATTACATATTAAAATACCATTCGTAAAGCAATGCTATTAATATGTAATAAATTTATAATTGTTTACTAGTTACATACCCCACTGATAGGTTTACTACAAAAATAAGTAGGTGGAGGACTGGTGTATCCAGTCTCAACACTGTGACCCTACAATTTTATTAAAATAATAAAACTAAATTAGTCAATCTTGCATTTCAGAATTGAAATTTAATAAATTAAATTCAATGAACATGCTAACTTTTACCTGACTATCAATGCCATATGCATGATGAAAAATGTCAGCCATCCTCTCCATCCCTGTAGCAGCATACGAATCCTACATAGTAGCATATTGATCCTGCATAGCAGCCTCCTGAGTGCCAGTGGGGCCATATGAACAAGTCACCCCACAATATTGACACACATGGGTTCAAAGGCCACCACCGAAAGACTCCCCTGGATGGCATTGTACAATAGGGCTAGTATGATGGATGACACTTTGGGTCAAAGTGTTGATCACCTGCAATGTCTCTACATCAACACTCTCCTTTGTAACGACAGGCATAATAATGTGCTCACGAGGCGGCCTAGCAAGAGGTTGTCTCCCTTGCCTCGCAGGATCCATCTGTGCACTGGGCCTATCCTGAACCGATCCCCCACCTCTCTCCTGGAACTCCCTTATATCAAAATAATTTGGGATTTGGTTCAATACGAACTCACTATATAGTTTCCTAAGAAAATATTGGGGGAGTTCACAATTGTTGCATAGTGGGTAATCAAAGACCAAGTACCACCTATCATAAAAATGATTCCTAATATCTTGGTGGTGGCACCAATGAATAGGAAACCTCTTCACATTGAGGCTAATATTTTGATTTTTTCTAGGGTCAGTGAATAAAGAGCACAAATCACCTTTAGTAATTTTTAAATCTTTTACTTGTTTATATGATAGTTTATCTGCATAATATGCCCTAGCTGCCTGCCTCCTATCTTGCCATCCCGTTATTTGTTGGGTTATTGAATCTACATTTTTTAACATCTCTTTCATTGAATTTCCTAGGGTCATTCTTTCTATGGTTGAAGCATTTGGATCACTCAACCTACTGATAAGATCCTCAATTTATTTTTTTTGTTCTCAATTTCACTCAAATTTTGTTGAGTGCTAGGAGGGTGTTGAGTGATTGGTGGGGGAGGTTGATTTTGTTGAGGATTTTATTGTTGAGGATTTTATTGTTATTCTTGTTGAGGATTTTGAGGATTTGCAGGATCATTTGCATCTCCTACAAATTAAAAAAAAAAAATCAAATCTAACCTAAAACAAGCAAAATCAACTTGAAACTAAGAAATTCATAAACAAATAGAAATTAATACTTACCTCCAAACCTATTCATCGTCATGGAACCATCTTTGTAAAGATAAAGCAATTGTTATTGATGAATTTTGTAGAATTCCTCCTCCTAGAACGCGAGCACGAAAATGAGGGTTTTTAGCTGTGGGCAGAGTAGAAAAACTGACAATAGAAAATGAATCTCTTTTACTTTTTTTTTCTTTTAAAATGCCATAACGCGAGTGCTTTATAATGTGCTCGCGTTATGTCATTTTCAATTTTTTTTGGAATTGGGCACAAAAGTGTAACCCAACTTCATGCACCCACCCAAAATTGAAATGAAAAAATGTAATCTAATTTGTTTGACAATCATTCCTTCATGTATATTGAAACTAGCAGTTTTATAGTTTATCTTTAAATGTTTAAACAACATGAAAAGAAAAAAACACTAAGTTACCTGATTTTAGGTGAAAGCTAAAAATTAGGTAACGTTATTATTGGATTATTAGGGCATAAGAGTGTATAAATAAGTGTTTTTCCATCTATTTTATCCCCCATTCACCTAATTCATTCACTAATTCATCCAAGCATTCATCTCATTCACTAGTTCATTCAAGCATTCAACTACATTCAAACACCATTCAATCAAGCATCTATCAAGAATCTTGGAGCAACCATTGACATATCTTTAGACTTTCACAACAAGGGATTGGTTAGTTTAGGACATTTTCATGTTATTATTCATCACTTCCTTCTTTATTTCATTTCATTTCTTTATCAAGGGTTTTATTACCAAATTGGGATTTTAC
The DNA here is from genome assembly GCA_007258455.2 of Sequoia sempervirens. Classification (NCBI taxonomy): domain Eukaryota; kingdom Viridiplantae; phylum Streptophyta; class Pinopsida; order Cupressales; family Cupressaceae; genus Sequoia; species Sequoia sempervirens. The sequence goes on along the minus strand of VDFB02004800.1, from coordinate 630,932 downwards.
CAAGGCAAATCCCTATACTCTAACCCTTAACCATTTTTTCCCTTTTGCATGTGTTTTTGTAGACTTTATATGCATTTTTTTCAATAAAATAGGTGTTGAAAGGTGATAAATAAGTTATCAAAGTGTTTTAAGTCAACTAAACCCTAATTCAAGCTTAGAGACAACCTACAACCCATTTTTTTGTAGATTTGACTCTGTCAGCTTGACAAGAAGACAAGTGCAGATCTGGACCTACAGAACCGACCTTTGAATTTGCAGAATTTTGGAGGACTGATTCTCCATTAGTGGAAAATGTGTCCCAGCCGAAGGTTGAAAATTCAATTTTTTCAAAATCTAGTTGCTGATAGTCGAAAAGCAGTCTTAGGTCTTTTTACTAGTAGGAGGATTGATTCACCATCAATGGTGAATGAGTCCCATTGGTGATCAATAGTAATTTTCACCAATTTTCAGAACCTTCCAGGATCAACATTCAACTTCCAGGTGCACTCTATTAAACCTCATTCAATTCTGTTTGCATTAGTTCATGTTTTTAGTTCATTTTTGCATACCTCACCATGTTTTCAAATATTGCATATTTCATTAGTTTTTCATTCATAATCAGTCAATTTCATAACTTAGTTGCATTTAGATCATTTCATTTAGTCTCAATTCCATCTTGCATACCTTAGTTTGAGTGAACTACCTCAATTTTAGTGTTCTATCTCTCTCCTTTTAGGTGAAAGATCCTAAGAGTGTAAGATAAGTACATAGAACACCACAAAATTGATGGTTCACATTATTGTAAATGACACATGAATATATTTCAAATTAAAAAGACATAAATAGTGGCTAAAGTCAATCATAGCTACACAAGTCCATTTCAAATGAGTCAAGGATTCATATATTCACTTCAAAAGTAAAAATACAATATTAGGTTTGATTTGGCTCCTAAGGCCACAAAGTCATTATATTATACACTTTACATAAAATACTTGAATGTATTACATCAAGTTATATCTTGGACTATAATAGTATTGTGAACAACTGAGTTTTTTCTTGATGCTCACCTCCACTGGTGGGTGAGAACATGGTTGAAGCACTTTACCACCCAACCACGAAGATTATGCTTCCTCATAATTCTTTTGACTTGAAGAATGCCCAACCCTACATGGAAATTTTACCAAGAGAACAATTTACAAGGTTGAATCTAGCGCATGCCCATACATCAACATGCAATTTTTATCTACAAGTTAGAAAAGAAAATGCAAGATCTATGCTAGGAATGGTACCAAGTGATACAAAGTTCATACATACAAAATGAACTATATTGCTTGGCCAAGCATAATAAATGTGTTGAAACAACAAAAAATAGTAGGTTCTAGTAAAGAAAACCTATACTCTCTGAACTCCATTGCGGCACTCATCCCAGAAGGTAACTTTCTACAATACAACATCACAAATAGTTATCTACCCTCTAGCAACATCTACCCTGAGTTTCTCTAGTCTACTAAGGTATCACTATTCTGTTCAAGTATTAGAATATTCTACACACGTGTCTTCAAAAAAGAAGAATCAAATTATTAATTTACTCTCTATACAAAAATCAAATTTTTTATTCGGATAGAGTAATTAAACAATCAGTCATATCTTTCTCATGACTTACATTTACTTTTCATTATAAGCATGATGCATTTTAAAATGAATTAAAAACATAAGAAGTTATGTCACAAGCATGTGTATGTACATAGATGAAGTCTCTGTGCATACATATATGTTCCTACTTAAGTTTTGATTTGTGCATACATTCTGAAATAAACCATTAAATCAAATTGCAATCATTAAATATTATTCCATTTGATGTTTCTTTTTTTAAAATAAAGAATTCAAAATAGTCTATAGTAATAGTTCCACACATACTATTCATTCTTTTTCATTCTCACAAATCTATGATACTCTAACATTGTTGTTTACATATCAATGTTCACCATTTTAACAGAACAAGTATTGTTTCCTACTAAAAATTTGTAGGACAAGCTATTTCAATATGGACATTCACTTTTTACAAACATTCAATGTTGTTCGAGTTAACATTTTAATAAAAAATACTATTTTCAACTACAAGACAACTTTACAACAAAAAAGTGTCATTTTTCCAACAGAACATACACTATTTGCAATTACTCAAAGTTGTATCAAGTTGTTTTGATGTTAATTATAATATTAAAAATTAGTGTTCACTATCTTAAACAGAACGAAGGTTATCTCACAATGAATAGATAATGCACAAAGTTGTTTTTCTATTAACAATATTGTCTATAGCTACCTCACCTATCTTTTCCAAGAAAAGTCGTTAAAATTTATTCTAACAAATTAGGCTAACAAAGTGTCCATTATTCCTCATTTTGAAAACATAAATGATACTAAAAATTCATGAGCAACTATGTAATAATTAAAATGAAACTGGTTCGACATACTCATCGAATTGAAACTGGGCAACCATACGGTTAGGAACTTAACTCTAAGGTTTATCAGGGTTCCTAACTTAACCCATTCCTTTCAAGGCCGTTAACAAGCATTCACTGGTCGCTCTAGGAGCAACCGCCTCTTATGTGACTAGTTCATTCTTTTCTTGACCGATCAAGGGTCATATTCAAGCTTACTCATAAAGACTTGTTGGGTTTATACCATATACATATTTCAACATGAAAAATCATATCTATATCTATTTCAAGAAAATGACCTGTCAATCATGAAGATCGAACCTTACATGGATTTAATGAAACCCAAACTTAGTAATTCCATTTTTTCTTCTGATTGATGGCAACATCATTGTGCAAATATTAGTCACATTCTTAGCAATGGATTTAGCCCTCTTACCATTATCGACCTAGCCGATAATGGAAAGGAAATACATTTGAATGAAAAAAAAACAATACATTTGAATGAAAACACAGACAATACATTTGAATGAAAACACAAGGGATTATACCCCTTCCTATAGGATCGACAATCGATCCATGACAAGGTTAGACATTATAAAATACACATTTGATTGGAATGAAATTCTGATAGTCATGATATGGCTAGCATCATCATGTGAGCTTATATGACAGTCACATCTTTAATGGCTCCAAGCCTTGTCCTAGCTCTATAGGCTAGCTGATAAGGCTCCAAATTAGATACTACTTATTCAAAGTAGGCCATAGTGACCCAAAAAAGGTGGTTGATTAGACACTTTGTTTAGCTCAAGGACATAACACATAGATAGAGAAAATACATATTTATTGTGCTATCAAATTTCAACAAAATGTAGTGACTACCACAAGCATGATATGAAAAGTGATAATGAAATCAAACTTGTTTATGAAGAAACTAATTTACCTTGATAACTAAGGTTTTTGGGTGAATCTTGCCTCTGATTTTTCCACCTCTACGAGCTCTTCTCTGGTTTTTTCCTTTCTGCTAGTCGATATTTCCCCCAATTTTCTATTCTTTTTCCCCTCTCTATCCATTCTAAAATGGAAACAATTTTTTCATTGCATGCGGTTGGGGGCGTTACCGTTATGGCTTTTCTGTCATAACTGACAACCTCTATTTTTTAATATTTCCATAATTTTTTCGGTAGGCCACGTCCTTTGTGGGTCACCTTCAATATTTTTTCTTGATTCTCACATAGTCCGATATGATATTATCGGTTATCAAATTAAATTCAAACATTATAAACATTTATATGTATATATTTATATTTATATATGTATATATATATGTATATATATATATGTATATATATATGTGTTGTGTGTGTGTGTGTGTGCGTGTGTGTGTTTTCAACATTCATTCAAATTTTCTATATGTGTTCTCAAATTTACATTTACTTATATATATATATTCACATTAAGATGCATACATGTATATATATATATATGTATAAAATGTTTGTTTGAAGGAGTTTATGAGTTTCATGTGCTATCACTGAATTAGATAAGAACTTTTATTTTACTTTGAACATTCATTTGTATAATTTTACATGATGAAACTCTTATCCTTTAATCATTCCTTGAAATGTGTACTTTCATTTTCTTCAAAACACAAGGTTTAGGTGGACAATTTAATCTACAAGCCATTCATTTTCAATCACTAAAACAATTCAAGTCATGAAATTGCATTCTTCTATATATGCAGAATAGTTTAAATGCAAGTCATCATGCCATTTGTGGTGTGTGCACTTAGATTCCAATTGGCTTACCATTCAATCCGGCTAAACAATCCTACTTCAACTGTGTTCTCATCCTTCAACCTATCACCCTGCAACTGCACACACTTGCACTTGCAAGATTATCAGTAACGTTCAATTCTTGATATTCATATAAGGCATTTTTCAGAAGTTTGTATAGTCAACATCAATCAACTTTCAATCTATTTTCAAAAATTCCAAAAATTCCATTTAATATATATTGAATTTATTTAATAATTCAATTTACCTTATTATAATAGATATGCAATAAAATTGGGTTATGACATAGTTAGGTTTAAATTTAGGTCAGGGTTAGGGTTTAATTATGATTATGATTATAATTTATTTTTTTATTATAATTAGGGTTAGTGTTAGAATTAAGATTATGCATATGGTTATATTCATGGTTAGGGTTAGAATTCTAAGTAATATTGTAGTTAGGGTTAGTGTTAGAAGTAGGATAAGTATTATGATTATAATTAGGGTTAGGTTTAGGGTTAATATTGATATTGAAATTGAAACCTAGCCCTAACCCTAATTCTAAAACAAACACTAATTTTAATGGTAACCTTGATCCTAACACTCAAAATAATTCTAACTTAAACATTCACTCAAATGTTATCTCTAACCCTAAGACAAACCCTAATTTTAAAACCAACACTAATTCTAATTATAACCCTAACCATAACATTGAATTTTTTTTATAATCCATCCTAATTCTATAATTAACAGTAATTCTAGTTGCAACCTATCCCTAATCGTAACCCTAATTCTAAAACTAACAACTAATTCTAAGTGTAACTTTACCCCTAACCCTAACCCTAACCCCAACCCTAAAAATAACAATAATTGTAACTCTGACCATAAACCTAGCTCTAACCATAACCCTAACCCTGACACTAATGCTATTTCTAGCCCCAACCCTAACATTGACACTTATCCTAATTCTCTCTCTAGCTATAACCTTGACCCTAACCCTAACCTTAACCATATTTATATTCCTAACCCTAACCATAACCTTGATACTAGCCCTATCCCAAACCCTAACCCTATCCTCAACCCTAACTCTAATTTTTTACCTAACCCTACACCTAACCCTAACCCTAACCTAACTCTACTCCTAACCATAGCCCTACACCTAATTTTTAATCAATTTATCACATAAAAGTATAATAGGGTTTAATAATCGTTAGGGTTCATTTAGGGTTAGGGTTAAACTAGGGTTAGGGTTGAATTTAGGTTTAGGGTTCAATTAAGGTTAGTGTTAACTTAGGGTTAGGATTCAATTAGGGTTAAGGTTTAGTTATAGTTAGGGTTAGAATTTAACTATGGTTAATGTTTAATTATGGTTATTGTTTAATTAGGGTTGGGATTTAATCAAGGTTGGGAATAGGGTTAGAGTTCAATTAGGGTTAGTGTTCACTTATGTTTAGGGTTAGGTTTTAATTTAGGTTAGGGAAAGAGCTAGGGTTCTAGGATAAAGCTTGGGGTTAGGGTCAAGGTTCATAATCAAATAAGGTTAGGCTGAAGGTTAGGATTAAGGTTCAATTAGGATTAAGATTTAATAAGTATTCAATTAGGGTTAGAGTTACAGTTCAATTAGGGTAAGGGTTAGTGTTAGGATTAAGGTTAGGTTTAGAGTTCAACTAGAGTTAAGATTTAAGGTTCATCGTTAAGTTTATGACTCAATTACAGTTAGGGTTCAATTATAGATAGGGTGCAATTAGGGTCAAGATTAGGGTTAAGTTTAAACAAGAGTTAAGAATCACTTAGGGTTACATATAGGGTTTAGTTAGGGTTACTATTAAATATTATGGTTAGGGTTAGGATTCAATTAGGGTTACATATAGGGTTCAATTATGGTTAATGTTAATATGGTTAGGGTTATGATTCAATTAAGGTTACAATTAAATTAGGGTTTAATTATGATTAAGTTTAGGGTTCAATTAGAGTTCTAAAATAAAGATTGGGGTTATATTTATGATTAGATTTAGGGTTATAGTTCAATTAGGGTTATGATTAGAATTTAATTAGGGTTAGTGTTTACCAAGGGTAAAGGTTAGGGTTCAATAAGAATTAGGGTTAAGGTTATGGTTTAATTATGGTTATAAGATAAGGGTTTTATTAGTGCTACAATTTAATTAGGGTTTAGGGTTAAGGTTTAATTATGGTTAGAATTTGATTAGGGTTAGGACTTGGAACATATATTTTTGGTACCTACTTGCTTTCTATCACTCCTAGGGTTTTTCACCTAGAAGGAGAAAGGTAGGCCAAAAATGCTTATGTTCTCATTAGAAGAAATGGAAAATGGGGTGTGAAGTGTGTGTGGATGTATTTAAATGCTGAAAACTTAATGAAAATTCAGACTAAGGAATGTAATTCTAATCTAATGTAAAAGTGCTAGAAAACACAATGTGTATTTGAACTATTTGACAAGAAATGCAAACAAACTGTAACAAAAAGTAACCCAATTGGAGATATGTACTTGGAAGTTGGAAGAGGGTGGAATGAGGCTCTAAAAACTTGTAGAAGACACTAGAAATGTTCAATGGGACTGAATCGCCATTTTGGGCGAATGAGTCTTATTTTTGCTGGAAAGTGTCAGAACCAGTTTCGGGGAATTGGGTATCCAAACCTACAAAAATCATTGTTCAAACCTAGAATTGGGAATAATTCTCCATCAATGGCGAATGCGTCCTATTTTGGAAAACAAAGAATTCTTGACAAGATTTTGTGGCTTATGATCTACAACTCTATTTCTGAAGATTCCTTGGATTTGAATCTACAAAACTCAACCTGTAGACTCTCTCCAAGCTTGAAATAGGGCTTGAGACACCTTGAATGACTTTGATAGGATATGGATACCTTTTCTCACCTTTCCATTTGATAAAATCTGCATACAAAAACACATGCAAAGGGGAAAAAGTGTTAAGGGTTAGGATATAGGGGTTTGCCTTGGTCAAACCCCACTTTGGTAATCAAACCCTTGAAATAGAAATAGAAATGAAATGGAAAGAGAATGATGAATACACAACATGAAAATGTAAATACTCACCAAAACCTTATTGGAGAAGTTTGAAGATATGTCAATGGCTACTCCAAGATGTCTGATTTATGCTTGACTTGATGATGTAAATACTTGAATGCTTGAGAAAATTTGATGAATGGATGAATGCATGAGAGAATGGGGGTTGAAATGGATGTAAAAACACTTATTTATACAATCTTGTGCCTTATTTTACCATTCATACCTCATCACATGCCGAAATCAAGTGTTTTTGAATAAAAACCCAAAAGGAAATTTAAAATATTTTGAATTTGGGGCAAAGGGGGACTCATTCACCACCCATGGTGAATGGGTCCCACCTAGGACCTAAAAAATGTGTGTCGATAATTAAGTTGTATTTAATGCTATTTGTCGGGCTTACATTCAAAAATACACTTAATTAAAGCATATGAGGGCATAAAGGGGTCAAATAAGTCATAAGAAAGGGATAAATAATGAAATTGTGCCTAGAAAAGTGTGAAATCTTGTTACAAGACTTTACACCACTTCAAAATAGGACTTGATGATGAGTAAAAATGTTATTTTAAAGTAAATTTTAATGAATAGAGTCTAGAAGAATGTAGAAATGTCTTACAACACTTCACAACACCTTAAAAAGATGTCATTATTTGAATTTTAGTACCTAAATATGCATGTTCAAGACATATTATAACATAAAATCAAAGCCAAATAGATCAAACACCATGAAACAAGACCTAAAAGGCCATGAAAATGACAAGGGGCCATTTTTCTATGGCACATTTAGCCCCTACTTTAGTGAGAGGATGAACCTACTTCAAATCACACTAAAGTAGCCATGAACATCGATAGGAGGGTTCAAATGTACTTACATTAGCAAGATGGAATATCAATGATCAAGAAGGATGATCAAGCCCCCAAGATGAAGATCTCATGGAAAACTAAGCATAAGGACAAAGGAACACACAAGTGGTGAGAATTAGATGAAGCTTCAATCGTCAATCCAACTAGTTGTGGATTAGATCTAGGCCAAAAGAGAATTTGTACTCATTATAGGGTGACATAACACATGATGGTTCGATGGGTGAGAAAGGCCAAATGTACTCACTGTGGGGCCATAGAACTTTTGTCCATGGGGTGAGAAAGCCCAAAAATGTAAGATACATACGCTAGTTGGTATGCACTCACAAACACAAAGGTGGCTATGGGGAAAAATCATGCCAGTAGTTGGGCTTCCTGCTCAACCATATCAAAGTTATACCTCTTGATAACTTTAACAAGGCACCACAAAGAAAAAGAATGAACAAAAATCAAGGGGTACCATAGTCATGCAAGTTGCGTTATGCAAGGTGACAAAATGCAAAAAATGTAAAATGTAAAAGATGTTCAAAGGAGTCTTGTTAAGTTCATGCAAGGTTAGTCACTTAGGGAATATTGTGTCTAATGTCTCCAAGAGAGGACCAATCAAAGAATAGTATATTCACAACTTAGGGGATGCAATGTGTCACATCAAGCCACCAAGAGGAATGTAATATGCTGAGATAAATCACAATTATGAAGGACATCACACCCAATGTCATCCACAAAGTTACAAATGCATCACATAAATGAAAAGGATACACTAGGAAATATTGATGGTGTTTTTTGCACAACTCAGACAAAATATTGAAAACCTATCTATCTTGAAAGGTAAATCCCTGTCGACAAGCCTCAAGAGATAACCCCAAGGTCTCTAATGTTAGGTCTTGACAATGAATAAACAACTCAGATAATATGTGAAGATGTTGGTAATCACAAGGGGACTTACATGGAAATGACTAGAAGTTTCAAAAATCACCAAATATGATAATATAGTGATGCTTTGATTCCTAAAATTAACCCAAATTTAAAGAAAACATTAAAAGAGATAAAGGGTTTTAGAGAGATTGCAAGAGAAACAAGCTAATATAAAGACCAACAATGCAAATGACTCAACACTTGAAGTGGACCAATCCGTTTGGAACTAAATCTTGCTAAACCCAGATGAAATCTTGTAGTATCACAAAAATAGTGCAATATTCTAAGGAATATAAAGATTTTCAAATCATGAGCATCCACTCAAACCAATCTTAACGATAAAAAATAATAAACCCTCACAACCAAACTTAGCATATAATATTCAGGCCTAGGCTAACTTTACACAGTAGCTTACAATCAACAAATTGCTAAAACTATGGACCTTGGATCGCTCAAACACCTCAAATATTAAATCACAAATACTATTGCATCACATTTAACTCTAAAATCTAACATGCAAATGATAACTTTGTAGCAATTTAAAAGATATAGAATAACCAGAACCATGTAGAATGAGAAAACACAAGAAAGATCACCAAAAGACAATGTCTTTAATTTTATTGTATCCCCCAAATTTGCAACAATTCAGTATTCTCAATGTTTCAGCACTTTCCCTCGAAAGAAATTCTAACTTCTAGCTCAACTACTACTATTACGATGATGCTCAACTCTTCTAACAATGTATAACCCTCAAAAATGAAGCAAGGGCATCAATTTATAGGAAAAAGTCCCCTTGGGCATCCCAAAATAGGGCTCACAATTATGGGGCAGCCATGCATTCAAATTTGACAGGTCAAGGTTGGCCATGTAAGGCTGACTTAGTAAATATCTAGGAAAAAGACAAAAAAGGTAGTCAGAACCTGACAGTGGGTCCCTCGGCCACTTTAAGACCTTTGAACATGCTCTATTTTGGGATTGTAGCAGAAAAACACCACTTCTAGCCCATCTGACATGATTCCTATGTGGCAGCAACTTGTCCAACTCCCCCCTCCTTGTTAGCATCCAATTTTTTAATCAAATCTTTAACTGTTTCCAGAATTTTTTCTACTTCTATTGGGTCTAGAACTAGAATGAATCTGATTTTGGCTTTGTACCCTTTGAACTCATCCAAATATTGTGGCATTACCCCACTCCACTCAATCTATAACTCGTGGTACTTGTCTAACCTAGAAATATATATTGTCGCATCTTCCAGATGTTCTTTCGCAATTGGAGCACTATCCGAAGAGGCATAGACTTCATGCCATCATGCCTGCAATGTTGTTACATTCATATTTTTCTATCCAAACTTCTTCCTTCCTATCACTATTTCCAGAAAAGAAATGCAACCGTCATGTATTTCTTTTATCTTTCCTTGTATCTTTGCAATCTTCTTTAGGACCTTTGATAGGAGTTCCTTTCTATAATTTCAAGTTTCCAGCCATCCCTTCTCTTTGTCAAAAATATCTTGAGGAGAGATATATAACTATGCCAAGTCATCGTTTGGTATTTGCAAAACCTTCTTCAACTCATTCGTAATTGACTCATCAAACTTCTTGTAGTCTGTGGTAAACTATGAAATATGTAGAAGGAAATCAAAAGCATCGGTATGAACTTGGAGAATTTGTTCAATTGCCTTGTCCCCTCTCCTACTAACGTCTTGGAGCCACTCCTGGGTATGATGAACAGAGCTCTTCAGCCTCTCAATTTCAGAAACTGCTTCCTTGGGCAACAATCCCTCTAGAATTGTACCTTCACCACTTATGGATTGTAGTCGTTTCATCAGATGTTGGACATACCTGTAGACATCATTCAAGTGCTTCTTAAACTTCTCCTTCTTCACAGTTTCACTATCCAACCTTCTCAAAATTGCTTGAGAAGATTCTTGAAATTCTTCCTTTTCCTACTCTCCGGTGGTTGGCCCTAAGTTAATAGTTTGTCTTTGGTAATCTGATGGTTAGACTTCATCCTTGAACTTATTGATTGGAGGAACTACCACATGTACAACTATATTATTAAACTCATCATGCACAATATTTGACACTATCTGTGCTCTTTTCCTCTGCTTGGGCTGTCCCCACTATTCCAACAACTTGTCCCAACTCAAAGTTTCTTCATGCATGATCATAAGTTTCTTACTTGTTCGTTTCTCTAGCCATTTTGGGACATTGGACTGTTCAACATTCTCTTCTACCAAGGAAACTTCTCATTCACCCTTATCTTGATGCGGATTGTCCACAATTTCTTCTACATCTTTTTCAATTGAAGGCTGATTTTCTTTCTCATTACCTACATTCTTCGCCAAAGACTTGGACTATTCATCTTGAAGCACCCTAGGTCCCACATTCCTGCTGTGTGCATCAAAATCCAATGGTCCCATCTCTCACATCATTTGTTTCCTTTCCTCGTTAGTAGGGGTGGAGACTTCCTCATCCTCTGACTCATGCTCCTCGATATTGTTGGATATTTTTCCTTCTGCATGAATTTCCTCCTTGGATGTTTGAACATTTTGAGGAGAGTTGTTTCCTGCATTCATTTCTTCCTCTTGATCATCAATAACAAGTACTTCTTCACTTTTTACTCCCTCCTCTACTTCCTTTGTGGGAGATGGATTTTTCTTAGGAGGGCTCTTTCTTACATATACTTGGGGCTTTTCCCCAAAAGTGTCTATCTCCATGACCTTTGTTGAAGAGGGGGCATCAGTGTCAACACTCCCTTTCTTGGATTTTTCCACCCTTTTCCTTTATGTGACAAGCCTTCTTTTCCTCACAAGTTAAGGTGTCTCATCCTCTGTAGTTGCAATGTTATCCCAAGGAGTTTTCTTGGCTGTGGGAGATGGTTTCTTGCCTTGTTTTACCTATGTTTGGCTTCTAGTTCTCCTCTTTATTATCACCGGTTTGTTACCTCCTTGCTCTTCACTGCCTTGGGACTCAGAAACATCATCCTTTCCACCATCAGTTCCCTCTTCAGAATGAGACTCCATGTCTCCCATCAAGTCATATGTGAATTTGACACCATCAGCTTCCAATTATTGCACCTTTGCTTTTACACATTGCCTTGAATATTCCTTGACTAGCTCAGTTATTCGGTCAAGATCCGTTGCTTCCTCCTTAGACCAATTTATCTATGGAAAAGGCTTGTTTCTATAAGGTTCATAATCACGTTGTTTTACTAGGTTCACATCCTCATCCCGTACCTGATTGGGGACTTCCACTATCTTGTACAACCTTATCATTTTGAGAGGCATCCGAGAGAAACTTTTTCTGAGAACATTGAAGTCATCCCTATAGTTTTCCTAGTAGTCCTCAATATGGTCTACATGCCAGAATGTCCTATTATCCAATTTCATGGCTCTACCATATGGGTCAAAATGATTCTTGTTTGTATGGGAGTAGAGCTCAAATTGGGCCATCTACTTTTCTGAATGTTGGGCACTTTGAATGGAAGGGAATGATTCCAAAGTCCCAATTATCAATGGAAATTTAGATCCTAAACCTTTCTTTTTCATATCCATCTGTAGAATTTTTTTAAAGGGCATCATCTTCCTTGTCAACTCTAGCATTAGAAGCTTGTTGGTTGGGTACCTTGGTAATCTAAGCAGGACAACAGGGGATCCATGCACTCATATGTATGAAACTTTGGAAAATGTATGAACCATTGCCCATGTTGCTAAATTAAGTCCATAGCATTTGCAGTTATCTTGAGATGAAGGGAATTCTATAACAACCTTGGAATGAAAATGAATAAGGCATCATTTGACCTTCTATAATTGGAAGTCTTGTACTATAACTGAGGGTATAAATCCTAGATTTTGTCTTTTCCCAACACTCCCTTGCAGCTTAAACCCTTATATTTGGTTTTGTGTGCCAGTATATACACCAAATACGATGTCATAGTGAATTTTCTGGTTTCTTGCACACTTCTCAACTAAGAATCCAAATTGTTTCTTATGATCCTCACTCAGTGATAATGCTTATTGGCCAGAATTCATGAGATGGGGAGGAACATCCAAGACTGGAAGATGTGAGCTTTTTCCACTCCCATTACCCTACCTAGGAGGGTTATCATATCATGGTATTCCATTTTGAAGTCACTTATGTGTAGTTGCTTGGGCAACTTGGAATAATGAGGCTTCAACATGAGTATCGAAGAATTGTTCATGATCTCTAATTACCTATCTGGATCTTCATCATAAAAATTAGTTGCTTCACCTATGTTTATCTCTTCAATCAAGTGGTGGCGTGAAGAAATATTGAAGACTTCTACAATGGCTCTTTTGTGATATTTTCAATGATCCTTCCTTGTGGGCTAATGATAATCCTCTTGCTAGAATAATAATGTTTTATGCATTCCAAGATCAGCTCTAGGAACAACTATGTCAGAGGGAAACCAACAGCTTGGGCTAGACTAGTGTGGGTGAGGACTTGAGCTAATTGAGTAGGTGATTCACCATACATCCTTTTGTGAAAATACTCATAATCAACATGCCCCATGTTCGTGTCTCCAATGTTTGTCCAAGTTGATGCAATCCTAGACTCTGGCCAAATTCCCTTGAAATCATACTTCATTCTTTCTTGCCTCTTCCTGACCTCCTCTTGTACTAGAGTAGCCTTTTTCTTCTTTTCAGGACTCACTTCACCTTGCATCTGTTAGAGGAAAACAATAATTACCAAGATGCAACTAATAACATACCCTACTAATAATAGCCTTCCCACCAATGATATTTGATTAATGCAAACAAGATGACATTGCTAAGTTCATATTGAGGATGCCATTGTGAAATCATGAGAAGATTAATCCAACTCATCAATGAAATTCAAATGAAAGAAATAATAGATGAATAATCAATGAATGCAAGTGCAAATGTAATTGATCCATTTCACACTTAAAATGCCAATCTACCCCAAATGAGGAATCTTAATCATTAACACGCAACAAATGACTTCATTCTAAAGATCAATTCACACCAATTCAAATGTTAAATCACCAAATAAGCTCATCGAAACCAAAGTGGGGGACCCTAGGAAAGATATGATAGAGGTCGGGTAATCCGAGCTAGCTCAGATTTTTTGACCAGACTATGGTTTGGTTAATTCGAGCTAGCTTGGATTAGCTGAAATTGGCCAATTTTCTTTGTTTCAACTTAGAATCATTGGTGACTGATGCTTGAGATGTAAAATCACATTGAGATAATTATTTTCAAAGTCAAGATTGCATCAAAAGTTCATTTTTTAAAGTGTGATTGAGGCTCACAAGGAAAATTTAAAATTCTAACCAAGGAAGGGTGAAATTTGGCTAATCCAAGTGACCTCAGATTAGCCAACCGGATTAAGGTTTGACTAATCCAAGGTACCTTGGATTAACCAAAATTTTCTAAGGCATGAAACTTCATCAAGTTGATTCGCCAAGTTTAAGCCAAATTTGACACCATTTCTTGATTTTATCACTTGTTTTGAATGGGTGAAATAACTAGGGTTTCCCACATTAACCCCTAAACTCATCAAAATCCAATTTACTATCAATGATTCCACGAAATCAAATGCTAGAGTTTCAAAATGTGATGGGAAAAAAACTAAGGGTTTAACAAATCTTCCAATCTATCCTTCAAATCAACAGGAAACGCTTTTCTCAATTGACATTAGCATCATACTCCACATGGTTTCTTCGAGTGAAAACTGTAGTTCTGAAACGTTCCCTAGAAATCCATCAAAAAATGCTGAGAAACAAACCCCAAACCCAACCAAAGTTTGATGCCCTCATTTGTAAGATTTAATAATGAAACTGAAATGGAAATCAAAGTTAAGGAGGGACAAAACTAGGGAAAAATCCATGCACAAAATCCATTGACAAGGAATCCAAAGCACATTCGAAGGTGAGAAAAGAAAAAACCAGAGGAAAACTCCTACCTTCAAAACACACAAAGCCAAAGAAAATGCCCGTCGATCCACACAAAGAGGTCACTAGATCTGCAACCAAGGCTCCTGTGGAATGAGATTTGAAACAAAGCCAATGGTAGATGGAAATCACGTGAAATTCACCTCAAATCACCTTGAAACAAAAGGGTACCAAGGAGGAAATGACACACGAATGGGTGAAATGGTCACGATGAATCTAGAATGGAATTCAAGGAAACCAATGGAATCACAATTTGAAGCACCAAGA
This sequence comes from Sequoia sempervirens, assembly GCA_007258455.2. Taxonomy (NCBI): domain Eukaryota; kingdom Viridiplantae; phylum Streptophyta; class Pinopsida; order Cupressales; family Cupressaceae; genus Sequoia; species Sequoia sempervirens. The sequence continues at coordinate 615,717 of VDFB02004800.1, read as the reverse complement.
AGGAAAGTTTCCCAATCAAACACTGAATGAAGAAAAGAAAATGAGGAAATAATCAATCAAATAGTGTTATATTTCCAAAAACCACCTGTATTAAATGCCAGGTAGTACAGACTTGATGAAAGGACCCAGGCTCAGATTTTGGCTAATCTGAGGTAGCTCGGATTAGCCATCTAGATTAAGGTTCAAAATTCCTTCCCAAAACCAAAATCTCAAGTGAGGATTATTCAAGGGGCTCAATTAAATATCAAAGCTCACCAAGTGCATCGAGATGGGGTCAAAATGTTGAGCGTGAGGGCAAAGCAAGATCGAAGACCAAAATGACCTATCCCTCAAGGGGACAAAGTTGGGACCCTACGACAAGCAAACAAGGAAAGCAAATCAGGAAAAGAGGGTTCCTGCCTCAGCGGGGCGTGTGTTTGAAAAGTGCACAACAGGAACCAAGAATGAAAATGAATTATGGTAATGTATTCCCCCCACTTTAAAGAAATTGCTACACATTTTTCTATGAGCAATTACTTTAAAGTAGAGAAGGAAAGAGAACGTAAGAGGAAAACAAGACATGGGAGCCAACTTGGAAAGCCCTATGCCAAGTCATATGTTTCAAAGTTAGGCTGCATCATGAAGAAAGGGAGTATGTCACATGTGAGTCAATCTTAAGACATGTCATTCACATCTTAAGCTTGCTCGTATATGTTCATGAAAAGTTAAAGAGTAGTCGAAAGAGACAACGACAAGTGACATATAGGGGATAAAGTTGGCTAACCCTTTTCCCCCACTTAGTGTAGGACAAGGGTAAGCCTAAAGTGGATGACGGTATGTTGCCCCTTGCAAGTGATGCAAAACATGTAATAATGAGAATGCTATGATCCTACAAATATTACATGGAAAGAAGCAACAACTAACACTATTTATGTATTGATTTAGGATGTAACAAGGTTAAAGGCTTCTAGGAAAAATGGTTGGTGATAGTATGGATGTTGAGTGAAGGTTTGTTGGATGGGTTGATGGCTATGAAAGGACAATCATGAAGAGTATAATTTGGAAGAATGAGGTTAGGTATAGTTTGAGCTTGCATAGGGTGATGAGCAAGGGTTGAATTTGTTTGATTATCAAAAGTGAGGATATGAGGCTCTATTTGGTTGTTGGTTGTTACTAAGATATCATTATTATGTTCCATAATATTGACCCTAGGAGGAGAGCTAATATGTTCATCACATGTCACAATTGGATTTGGAAAGATAGCTTCATCACTCATAGGAGAGGCATCAAGAGAAGGATAACTAGGATTTTCATGGTTACCCATAAGTTGTTCATGAGTCTCACTACCGATATCTTCTAACACTAAACTATCATCTTCATGTGTAGAGAAGATAGTAGGAGAAGAAAAGGGTGGATTTCCATGATTATCTATATCAGAATGTACTATAATGTCTTCTTGAGTGGGGGAGGTAGGATTTTCATAGCTCTCAATCTTATCCTCCACACAAATGTGTTTGTCATGATCATTCAAGATTGTATCTGTATCCACTAAATGATTGTAACAAGTAGGTGTGGTATGGGGAGATGAAATGGGACTTGGTAAGGTAATGGAAATGATTTCATATTTTTGTGTTATAATGTTGTTGCAAGGGAGAGTAGAAGGAATATAAGCAAGGCTTTGATGATCTTCAATTATTGTGTCTTCTTTCATCAAGATATCTTCATTACCAATGGGAGAGATACTAGGAGAAGAACAATTATGATTATCATAATTATTGATGCATGCATCCTTTTGGGGAAAAGCTTTAGTGGATGATTTAGAAGAGAGGAAGTCAGCTAAGGCTTCATCTAACATTTCCAAATCATCACTACTAAAGGGCTTAAATGTTATGTTTGTTCGAATTGGTTCTTTTGATGTTTGTGTTTTCTTGTTTTCATTGTGTAATGAAGTTGATCTAAATGAGCTAGGAACTAATACAAAAAATGAAGAGTGCAAAATTCTAAGTGCCATGAATGTAAATAATGTCTATTTAGAATGATGCAATATAAAGACATAAGATGAAATGTAACTTTTCATATGTCAAATAAAGTAATTCACTAATGACACTATACAATAATTTGAAAATGAAATGTTGCAAATGCACAATTTGAATTTGAACAATGCATGAAAGGAGCTAATTTATGCAAAATATCATGAAATGCATGCTACCAAAACTTAACTAACTCATATAGGTAAGTTAAGGCATAAAACAAAAGCTTAAAAATAGAGTTTTTAGTTCTAGAAAATGTAGTTTCAGGGGTCAGAAGGGACTAATTCGCCCAGGGTGGCGAATGAGTCCTAGTATGGAATTTTTTTAGAATTTTTAAAAAAAATTGTGGGACTTTTATAGTTTCTGAGTGCTATGATACAAACCTAAATGAAAAATGCAGAATTTCAAAAAATGTGAATGAATTTAGATGCCAACAATGCAATCTAAATGCACTTTTTTATGAATGCAAAATTGAAACCCTAGAATGCAAGCTAACTAATGCAAAATGCAATGTAAGAAAATCTAGGATGATTAATGGACTCAAAATAAGAAAAGAGGGTATTAAAAAAAGTAGGTTCATTAAAATGGAACATAGATTTTTGGCACCTATTTGCTTTCTATCACTCCTAGGGTTTTTCACCGAGAAGGAGAAAGGCGGGCCAAAAATGCTTATCTTCTCATTAGAAGAAATGGAAAATAGGATGTGAAGTGTGTGTGTATGTATTTAAATGTTGAAAAATTAATGAAAATGCATACTAAGGAATGCAATTTTAATCTAATGTAAAAGTGCTAGAAAACACAATGTGTATTTGAACTATTTGGCAAGAAATGCAAACAAACTATAACAGAAAGTAACCCAATTGGAGATATGTACCTGGAAGTTGGAAGAGGGTGGAATGAGGCTTCGAACACTTGCAAAAGACACCAAAAATGCTCACTGGGACTGATTCGCCATTCTGGGCTAATGAGTCTTGTTTTTGCTAGAAAGTGTCGAAACCAGTTTTAGGGAATTGGGTATCCAAATCTACAAAAATAACTATTCAAGCCTAGAAATGGGATTGATTCTCCATCAATGGTGAATGAGTCCTCTTCTAAAAAATAAAGAATTCTGGATAGGATTATGTGGCTTATGATCTACAATTCTGTTTCTAAAGATTCCCCAGATCTGAATTTAAAAAACTCAACCTGTAGACTCTCTCCAAGCTTGAAATAGAGATTGAGACACCTTGATGAATTTGATAGGATATGGATACCTTTTCTCACCTTTCCATTTGATAAAATATTCATACGTGCAAAGACATGCAAAGGGGAAAAAGTGTTAAGGGTTAGGATATAGGGGTTTTCCTTGGTCAAACCCCACTTTGGTAATCAAACCCTTGAAATAGAAATATAAATGAAATGGAAAGAGGATGATGAATACAAAACATGCAAATGTAAATACTCACCAAACCCTTATTGGAGAAGTTTGAAGATATGTCAATGGCTGCTCCAAGATGTCTAATTTATGCTTGACTTGATGATGTAAATGCTTGAATGCTTTAGTGAATTTGATGAATGGGTGAATGCATGAGAGAATGGGGGTTGAAATGGATGTAAAAAAATTATTTATACAATCTTGTTCATTTTTTTACCATTCATACCTCATCACATGCTGACATCAAGTTTTTTGAATAAAAACCTGAAAGGAAATTTAAAATATTTTGAATTTGGGGCCAAGGGGGACTCATTCACCACCCATGGCGAATGGGTCCCACCTAGGACCTGAAAATGTGTGTCAGGAATTAAGTTGCATTTAATCTTATTTTTCAGGGTTACATTCAAAAATACACTTAATTAAAGCATATGAGGGCATAAAAGGGTCAAATAAGTCATAAGAAAGGGACAAATTGTGAAGTTGTGCCTAGAAAAGTGTGAAATCTTGTTACAGGACTTTACAACACTTCAAAATAGGACTTGATGATGAGTAAAAAGGTGATTTTTAGGTAAATTGTAATGAATAGAGTCTAGAAGAATGTAGAAATGTCTTACAACATTTCACAACACCTTGACAAGATGTCATTATTTGAATTTTAGTACCTAAATATGCATTTTCAAGTCATGTTACAACATAAAATCAAATCCAAATAGATAAAACACCATGAAACAAGACCTAAAAGGCCATGAAAATGACAAGGGGCCATTTTTATATGACACAGGATTACAATTAGCATTTAATTACATTTAGGGATTAATTGGGGTTATGGTTAGGATTATACTTAGGATTGAATTGGAGTTAAAGGATTAAGGTTAAATTTCAATTAGGGTTAGGTATGGAATTCATTTAGGATAATAGATGATGTTAAAGCTCAATTATAGTTATAATTCAACTAGTCTTTAGGGTTAGGGTTATGGTTAAATTAGCTTATTTATATAAAATTATTATTACTTATCTATATTTTACTTTTGAACAATTCTTCTCATCAAATAAATCACATTTTAATAGTCATATAGTTATAATAGGAATTCAATTAATGTATTACATTTTGTAACTAGCTCTAACCCTAATCTTGATATTAATGCTAAGTTCCCTAACCCTAACTCTAACAATATCCCCAACCCAATCCTAATTTATCTCTAACCCTAACCCTCTTTTTAATCCTAATAATAATTGTAATTCTATCTCTAACCCTAACCATAACCCTAATCCTAACCCTACCTCTAACCCTAACCTTTTAAATCTAAACCCCGTCCTGATTCTAACACCAACCCTAACTCTAACCCTAATCCTAACCTAAACCCTAATCCTAACCCTAAACCTAATCCTAGGCATAACACTAATTCTATTCCTACCCCTAACTCTATTTCCATATATAAACCAAACCCTAACATATAGTTATACAATAGTTGTAATTCTTAACTCTAATTGTAACCATTTCCCTAATTCCATCTCTAACTATAACCCTAATTGTAACTCTAATTGTGACTCTAACCCTAACCCCTAATCATAATCATAATAATATCTGTAACCCTAACTGTAACCCCAACTCTAATCCTAATACTAATGCTCCACTTAACCCTAACCCTAACCCTATCCATAATCCTTAACTTAACCTTAGCCATTATTCTATCTTTAATCCTAACTGTAACCCTAACCATAAAAAATTCCTAACCTACCTCTAACCCTAATCCTAATTGTAATCATAACACTAACCCTAATCCTAATCCTAACACTAACCCAAACCCTAACATATAATAATATAATAATCATAACTATTGACTCTAATCTTAATCCTTACCTTAATTCTATCTCTAACTATAACCCTAATTGTAACTCCAACTATAATTGTAACTATAACCCTAATCCTAATTTTATCTCTAACCCTAATAGTAAATCTAATCCTAATACTAGTGCTAACACTAACCCTAATCTTAACCCTAACCTTAACCCTAATTCTATCTCTAATCCTAACCCTAACACTAAGCTTGATTAATTGTATGTCTTCCATGGTGCGTTATGAATACTACTAGCATATATATTTAATTATATATATATAAAGTACATTGATAGATATCCTTCTTGAGACACCTATTAAATAATCAATTCCTCACATAATAAAAGTGAAATAGACATCTCAAGAAGGATATCTCTCAGTATACTTTATATATTATTAAATATATATGTGCTAGTAATATAATATGTATAAGAAGAATATTATATAAAATATAATAAATAACATTATTTATTATATAGTTTAGGTATAAGAGGAATATTCTATAAAATATATAATAAATAATAATATATTTGTTTTGACTTTTTTTACATGATTTCAAAATTTCAAATATTAAAAAACTAAATTTATTTGAAGCGAAAGCTTATATTAGTATTAATTTCATTGTACTTTATTTTTCTTACTGGTGTGTAACTTTAAATTTTAAGTTATATATATATATATATATAACACTCATAACTGCAAGCAATTGTTAACATATTAATACTATATAGGTACAACTTGTCTTGTTAATATTAATAACATTAAGTTTGAAACTATGGTCATGGGTCATTGAGGTCCTTCAATTAGGTCATGTAGGCTAAAATATTTAAAGTATTAATAAATAAGTGTATTTTTTTAATTTATTTTTTATAAATTGTTTGTACTTGCACAATTGAGTTATACTTTTTCTTTTATACTTTAACTTACTCCATGACATTCTATATTATTATTTAAAGAAAAATAATAATTGGTCCACACAAATTTTAATTTTCATCTCAAATTCTAAAATGACCAAAGTTTAGTTACACCTCTACAAAAGAAATTTTTATTATTTAATTATTATTAAATATATTTTTTTTGATATGCACGTGCTTTTGACTGGAGCTATGAACCAGTGAGGCCACATTTTTGGGGGACCTAATCCCCATTGTCTCTCCATTGAGCTCTCTGAGACACTATGTGTCAAGGTTCTGTAGCAACCGTCAACAACAGTTGTCAATGGGCGAGCCGACTATGTGCAATGTTCCTAGATCAAACCCCAAGCCACCGTCTCAACTCCTTCTTCCGTCTGTCCTGCCTCTCTACTTCCTCCTCGAGCCTCCTCTGTAGCCTCCTTCATCCTTCTATAGAATCCTTTTTCTCCTTCGCTATCTTCTTTCTTCCTTCGTCACCTCTTTTTTCCTCCTTCCTCCTCCTCCGACACTCGTCCTTCATCCTCCTCCAACACCCATCCTTTATCCAACCTTTGTCTTCCTCCTACCACTTTACTTGTACCTCGGGCCTCCTCCACAACACCTTCCACCACCTTGTCACTCCATGGGAGAGCTCCTTGTCCTGCCTACTCCTTAGTTCTTTTTCATCCTTATCCCTTTGCATCCTCTATGTCCTCCATCTGGGTGTCCTCCCTTATCCCTCCATTGGCACCGACTCCTTGTTTCCTTGTCTTCTTCCAGTATTGCACCTACGCTACTTGCATCACTACCTATACTACTTGTAGTCTATCATTCCCTGGACTTAGCCTTTCGTCCAGTGGGTGTAATCTCCTCTTTGCTCCACGATCCAACCTCTACCCCAAGCCTTAGCTCTGATCTTCCACGGTGTCCAACATAGCCTTGAGCACCACCCTGCATCCTTCTGTCCACCCTCGTTCAATGTGCAACATCCTTCGTACCTACAAGCAGCGAGTGAGTCTCGAACATGAGATTGCCCTTTCAATAGGGCTTGTGACTTGCTGTCACACTGCAGGGTCATCCCTTATTATTAAATATTTTTATAATATGTTTATTTTGATTTATTTTAAGTTTATTTATAAAAGTGAAACTCAAATGTTCTAGTAGAATATTTATAATAATGTTGGACCTAAAAAATTGTTATTGAGGAGAGTGTCCATGATAGTAATACTAACTAATTAGCATATATATATTTAGTAATATATATAAAGTACACTGAGAGATATCCTTCTTGAGATGCCTATTGCACTTATTATGTGAGGAATTGATTATTTAATAGGAACCTCGAGAAGGATATCTATCAATATGCTTTTTATATATTACTAAATATATATATGCTAGTAGCATTCACAGTGCAACATGGAAGATATAAAATTAATTAGGGTTAGGGTTAGCGTTAGGGTTAGGATTAGAGATAGAATCAGGGATCACTTCAAGAACCCCCTGGGAAAAGATGTAAAAACCTTGCAAATCTTGTATACTTCCCCAAAACAATATTAATTTTATTGGTAAAATTTTTTGGGGGGAAAAATAATAAATTCAATTGACAAATCTTTTGTAATTGCTAAAAGTCTATATAAAATCCTAGAGATTTTTTTTTTTTTTTTCGAAATCAACAAAATATTTTCTTTGGTGATTAAAACATGTTTTCAAACCAATAACATATTTTCATTGGTGACTTAAACCTATTTTGAAGCCAAAAAAATATTTTTGTTGGCAAATGAAACCTTTTTTCAAACTAAAAAAGAATTTCAACTGGCAAATAAAACCTATTTTCAAACCAAAAAAATATTTTCATTAGCGAATTAAACCTATTTTTAAACCAATAAAAACAAAATCATTGGAAAATTAAACTAGTATGCCTATAAAAATCATAGTGTGGGTGGCTAAAATATCAAATGCTATAGATTGTTCTATTTTGAAATAAATTTTCCACACACCCAAATTCCTTCATAAAGTCTCTAGAGTGGAGACAAGTGTCAACATATTATAAGTTCTCATTTGAAGTGAGCCACTCACTATGTCTGAAGTCAGATGTCAATGCAACTTAATGTCTAGTAACTATGAGTTATATTATTGTGCAACTTAACCATTCGATGAATGATCAATGGATGATTGTAGCTGCATTGTAAAAGAAAACTTCCAAAGCCCTAGACTTGCAAATTCAAACCTCTGAAATACCCTAGAACCATTATATTTGCACATATCAATGGTTGACCTTTTGTTACTTATGAAATAATTTAAATTCATGACTCATTTTTTGTGAAATAATATTGTCACATCAACATGTGTGTCTTGTGGTGAATTAAATGCTCAAGTGTTGAGTATTGGTGAGTTCTATATATACTTCACTAACTTAATGCTTTTAAAATCATTTATAACATATTTAATTTCTCTCTTCTCTATTCACAATTTCACTATGATATTATGGCTCATATTCATGGTGTGTCATGCTACCTGTGTTTTTGGGAGAAAAGAAGCAACAATGCCTATGATAGATAAAATTTGGGTATGATTTTCACTATTTCTTGTGTGCATGTTAATGAGGCTATATAAACAATTCTGGGTAGGAAATGGCTTCAAAACAACCCCCATTCTCTATTTTCTGAGGTAGCTTATGATTTCTTATCCAATTGCATGGACATTTTGTTGGATAAAGAGTTGGTGAAGATGTTGTAAGGTGTGCACCATTGGTCTCCTTGTGTTGTGCAGCTTGTAACTCTCAGGTTCATGACAGGGATCAACCACCTCCTCTAGATTCATTAACTTTGGTGGTTGTATCAGACACTAACAGGTTGATCTTTTGGTGCAATGATAACCATCTATGCAACAATTGGTATCAAATCCTTAGTCATGGGTTTGAACCCCTCACTTGCATTGGGGGGGATTGTTTCAAGGTGTGTGCCCTTGGTCTCCTTGTGTTATGTAGTGTAGTGCTTGAGTTTGTGGCATGGATTAACCACCTCCCTAGATTCATTAACTCTGGTGGTTGTGTCAAGCATTAACAGGTCAATATTTTTGTGCAATGACAACCATTTGTGCAACAAATGTTGGCAATATGTTAATTCAACCTTTCATTTTTTTTCTTTCTTTGTTGGAGTTGGAACTTGAGCATTATAATTTTGAATTTGGGTTAGCATCTATTGGTGGAATCTTTCTCAAAGTTGAACTGGCTGCTTCTACAATGCAATCTCTTTCCCTATTTGTTATGAGGTTTGGTTTGGTTTGAGATCCGATAAATGAATCATTGCAGAGTCTAGAGTTTTGGAGGAAGGTGTAAGAAAATTGTCATCACTAAGGTTTAGGACCATGGACAACAAACTTTCTATACTCCACATTCAAGGATACCTTAGAGATCTCACCCTAAGAGTGGAATAGATGTAAAAGATCTTGCAATAAGGTTTTCCTAGGTTTGATTGTAAAATAATGAGGAGTTCGCCACCAAGCTAAGGCTTGGAAAGATAAATGAAATGAAAGATCTAATGAAAAAACCTAGTGATACATGAGACTTGAATGAATGGCCTATAAATGTATATAATTTAGAACAAAAAGTTGTAAAATCAGAGGCATGCACCTGAAAAACTTGAAGAGGCCTAAATGAGGATTGGAAATGCTGAAAACACTAATTTTGATGTTGTCTGGGACTCATATTCCAGTTTGGGTGTATCAATCCTAGACTAGGGTTTTTATGCCAAAATAAGAATCCAGAAATGTTTGATCTGAAGCCACTGAAATCTAGAAAATCATTGTAATTGGACTCATATGCCACCAGTGGCGTATAAGTCCCAATAGGCCTTTTTGGAGGGTTAGGATCTAAATCAGGTCTCAAATCTCTTCTCTTTATGCCACACCTTGTTTCCAGATCTAAAAATTTGATTTTGGACCTGTAGAAGACTTTTGGTGACCTTGTAAGTGAGGAGAAAACTCCAACAACTTTCCTCAAGCTTGTAGCCTAATCTTCGAAGATCCTTCATGCTCTAATACACCTAGATCTACAATCACACATGTAAAAAGGATAAAAACTTGATTGTTAGTGAATAAGGGTTTGTCTTGGTCAAACCCCTCTGAGGTAATTGAACCAAATGGTGAGATAATGAAATAAGGACATGAAGCATGAAACATGGAACATGAAACATGAACAATGATACTTTGGATGATGCCTTGTAAATTATTTCTTGTAAATCTGCAACTCAACATGAAATGACCATGAAGGATGTAGATCTAGACCTTGAAGTAAGTGTAGAACAATTTTTAATCTTTGATCTTGGATGCAACATCACAACACTAGCTCAACAACATGCTTGATGCTTGATAACCTTGACGTGATGAGGGATCTTGAATTTTTGCAACAATTGATGAAGAATTTTTCCCTTGAATGCCTTAGAAATTATCTTGAATGCTCTCTTGATGATCTTGTAAAGTCTTGAAATGCTTAACTCTTGAGTGATTGACTTGATATCATGAATGATTAATTATAAAATGATTTTAGACCTTGTTTATATAGGAAATACATCCAAGTTACCATTTATTAGATCCCAAAGGTCGACATTAATAAAATTTGAACTTAAAATCTAGATTTTCTCGCTCAAAACCCTAAAAAGGGGCCAAATGGGACTCATACGCCACCTATAGTGTATGGGTCCCACCTGGAGGGGACTTATATTCCCAAGGTGGCGTATGGATCCCACAAGGCATTTCTAGGTGGCAATAGTGACGAGGTGTTAAGAAATTAAGTTTATTTATTGATATTGTCAGGATTTTGATTAGAATATTCCTTGGTATGCACAATATAGGGTCTTAGAGGCCTATTAATGATGATATTAAGGTTATAAATGCAAGAGGACCCAAAATTCAATGTGAAAGTGTAAATAAATACATTTTATAACATTAAATTAAGGAAAAATCAATTCAATTTAGCTTAGAAGGGCCCAAGATCCCATGTGAATGTGTACAACACATTACAACACTAGATTAGGTTCATTTAGTTTACAAGCCTCTTAAATTTAATGTGAACCTGTGTAAATAAATAAAATGTACAACACTAAATTAATGAAAATTTAGCTTTATTTAGCTTAAAAGGGCCCAAGACCAAATGTGAATGTATAAAACACATTACAACACTAGTCAAGGCGATATTAAGTCTAATTTTTCATTAATTATTCTAATTCAAGCAAGGAAAATGCACACTTTTTTCATCATTACATCTAGCCCCCACTTTAGTGAGAGGATAAACTTGCTTCAAACTCACACTAAAGTAGACATTCAAGAGGGGTCCAAGTGTACCAATGCAAATGAAATATGATGAAAAATATCGAAGGAGGTGGCCAAACCCCCAAGATCCAAGATCCTACATCAAACCAACATAAGCACAAAAGGGACACACACAAGGTGTATGGTATGCAACGAAACAAGATACACAAGCTTGCAATGTCATTGATTAAAAGAAAGAAAACAAAAATAAGCAAAAAAAAAAGAGGTGGATCAAGCCTTGACCATTTGTGCAATGTGGATCATATCTAAGTTGTTTGTCCAAAAATGCATGCTCACTTTGGGGAAATGAAACTTCAAGCTATCCATTGGATGAATAATCGAAGAAGGTGAGACACATACACACATGATCGATATACACTCAAACACACATGGAGTGGCTAAGGTAAATTCATGCCTCAGATCGGCTTCCTGTACAACTAGACCCAAGCTATCTCTTGATAACTTTGATAAGGTGACACAAAATAGTGATCTTTGAGCTTCACGAGAGAAGCAAAAATTTGTATGCTTGGAGCTCATGAACAAAAAATGAACTTCAAGCTTCATGAGGCAAGCAAAGCTTCATATGCTTGGAACTCATGAACAAACAGGATGGCTCCATAGGCATACAAAGTGTGTTATGAAAGGTGGACATATAACCAAAATTGTAAATGTGAAATAGATATGTTTAAAGGGATTTTGCTTAGTTCATGTAAGGTCTCTTCTTATGTAACATCGTGCTTAATGTCTCCAAGAGAGAAAAAATCAAAGAAATATCATGCTCTCAGAGGAAAACAAGCCTAATGATACCACCAAGAAAAGGAAATACTACAAGAATAAAGAAAATCACACAATGAAACATGAGTGTCAATGTATGCCCCCACTTTAAAGTGGCTACTAACACCATTATTGTGGGAAATTGCTTTAAAGTAGAATACATGAGAGGCTACTCAAAAATACCTATGCCAAATCATTTGTTTCCAATAAGCTACGTCATGAATAAGTATGTCACATGCAATTCAACTTAAGGCATGTCATCTGCATCCCAAGCTTTCTCTTATATGTACACAAAAGGTGATCAACTAGCCAAAAGAGACAATGACAAGTGACATACGAGGACAAGGATGCCTATCCACTTTCCCCCACTTAGTGCAGGATAAGGATGAGCTGAATATGATGCAAATAGGTTTCAATTAGAGGAACTAGGCGCTCCCACATAAGGAAGAGCACCAAAGTCCCTAAAATGTTGAATTTTGTTAGTTAAAGCCTTACATTCATTAGTAGAATGACCGTGAACTCTATGATATGCACAAAATGAACTCTTGTAGTAAGATTTCTTTCATGTTCTTGGAGGGAGAGATATAAAATGATCCTGGAGGAGTCTCGAATGGATATTCTCTTGATCAAAACTAGAAAATTTTCCTTTATTTTGTGAGATTTTGTTCTCTCCTTTATATGAGAGTGTAAAATATAACGAATTCAAATCATTAGTATTTTGTGTGATGACATTGACATTAAGTGAGGATTTCTTTGTTCCTTTCATTTCTTCCAAAGGGTAAAAATCAAGACCACTAGTGTCTATCAGTTCAGGATGCACTAAAGTTAAAGTCGACTTAGAAGAATCTTTTGTAAGAGTGTTGATATTGAGTGAAGGCTTGTTTTTTAGTTTGATTTATATCAAAGGAAAATAACCAAGACCACTAGTCTTTTCTTTCATGTGAGGATCTATAGGGACATAGATACCTTGTTATCTAGCACTACATCCTTGTCCACTATAACCAAGTTGTTTCATTATTTCATAGCCTTTTCCATAAAGATTCTTCGTCTCTTTTGGATTCAGTGGTTTCTCATAATTAAGTTCAACAAATTTTGTTGTGTAATTTGTTGTCTTTTGTTCTAATGTGGTTAAGGTGGATGCTTTCAAAGGTTCTTCTAAATTTTGTGTTGACATTACTTCTTTTTCTTTTCCCTTTTTAGATTCTTTGTTTATAATATCTTGCATTTTCCCATAAATGTTGGCTCAAATTCTAAGGAACCCCAATCATCTTCTAATAGTTCATGATTTCCTCAATGTGTTCTTCTTTATCTTGCATGGGTTCCAATTGTGTAGTTGGTGTTAATGTTTTCAAAGTATTCTCTTTATTTTTCTCAATGTTTAAACAACTATTTGGCTCGAGGTCAGCTTTGAGTGTGCACACTTTGTTGTTGTAGACATATTTTGTTATACGATGAAGAGTAGAAGGACCCCCATTCATTGTATGAATCCACAGTTTTCCTAAAAGGAGGTTGTATGAAATATCATGAGGCATAATATGGATCAGTGTTTCTAATGTGACCTTTGTAGCTGTAATAGGAAAAGTGATGACACCAAGCAGTTGCTTTCCTACATTGTCAAATCCCTTAATAGATAAAGATTCAGGTTGAATTTTTTATTTATTCACACCAAGCCTATCCAAAAGGGTTACACTACACACATTAAGCGCTGACCCATTTTCAACAAGGGTTTCTTTATGCTTCTTCCCTTGTAGTGAATGATTACCATGAAAGCATCATTTTGTTCTTGCACTTCCAAAGGAGGGAGCTCACTTTGGTGGAAAACAATGTCAACATTTATTCCTTGAATCAAGGCTTCTATGTTATTCGGTTGCACATTAGAAGGGATAGGAACTTGTTTTATTTAACTCTAAATCATGTTATGATAGTGAGGGGAGGCTTGAATAAGGTCCCATAATGATATCTTAGCAGGAGTATTCTTTAGTTGTTTCACAAGATCATACTCCTTTCCACAAGGAGGACCTGGTAAGATAGGGTTAGGTAGTATAGGATTAGGCAATGTGAGGGATGTTGAAGGTGTTTTTCTTGGTTGAAAATTGTTCATAGTGTTATATGTATGAGCAACGGTATTATGACTTGGCTGCTCCAAAACATTATTCTTAGGTGGGTAAAGGATAAGTTTGGGTTTGTTTTGAGTTTTTGGTCATTGTGAGGGTGGGTAAAGAATTAGAGGATTCTTAGGATGTCCCACATGGTATGTAGGAGGTCGAATAGTCAAGGGGGATATAATAGAAACTTGTCTATTCATAACTTTTGTGGTCTTGGTTTGATGTATTTCTAAGAAAGGGCGGTTTAGTATCACCTTTTTACCATCACCTAATGAAGCCACTCAATGATTATTGTCTTTTTCTTACACCATTATATCCTCCCTAAGAGGAGATTTTTTATGAGAACTACAAACCAAATGTTCTTGACATTCAAGGATTGGTTCTTCCAAAATGACTTCATTGCAAGTAGGGGAATGATCAATGGTTGAATTGTCTTGCTCAATAAGGGTTTCCCTAGGTGAAGAGGGAAAACTAAGATTCTCATGACTTTCATCAATCAAAGTGTCTTCTTCACAACTAGAAGAGATAGTAGAAAAATAATAAGTATGATTTTCATGATCATTTATGATTTTATTCTTTTGTTCCCTAATATCTTACAAAATAGGATAGGTAAGGGAAGGATCATAAAGAGGGTTGTTATAGACCTTAAATATTTTATCATCTAACACCAACATATCCTCATCATTTACAATCTCATCCTCTTCCACTAAATCTTTCTCATAAGAAAAGGGAGAATGGAATATAGGTAAGGTGATGTTTAGAAATGTGTCTATGATTTTATTCTCTTGTGCTTTAATATCTTCCAATGTAGGAGAGTTTATAGAAGAGGAGCTTTCAAAAATGTCATGATTCTCAATGAGTGCATCTTCCAACACTAAAATACCTTTGTCACATGTAGGAGAGGTATTAGGAGATGAGAAACTATGATCATCAAGAATTTCTATATTTTCATCTGCTTCTATCACATCATTCTCACAAATAGGAGAGATAGGAGGGGGTGTAAGTTTAAGGAAAACCTCACCATTTTCACTCTCTTGCACTAATAGACACTCATAAATAGGAAATGTATTGAATGAATGACTACCATGCTTATTGACTAAATTTTTCTTTGCAAACATGGAAAAGATGGATACTAACATTTGTGAAAAGTAATCTATGCAAATGGAAAGATACTTAAAATGTAATATAAAGACCTAGAATCACATGTGTAAATGCAATTTTTATATTTCAAACAAGGTAATTTACTGATTATACTATACCACAATTTGAAAATGAAATGTTGTAAATGCAATTTTGGAATTAAGCAATGCATGAAATGAACCAATTTAAGCTAGATTTAGTGAAATGCATGTAACAAAAACTCAACCAACTGAAATAGATAACTAATGGCAGAAAAAAGAAGTGAAAAATTAAATTTCTTAATGTTGTAGAAGGTAGTTTTAGATATGCACTAGGACTAAATCTCCCAAAGGGGTGTATGAGTCCTAGTGAGGGTTTTTTGCATAATTTTTAGTAAATTTTAAGTGATTTTTATGTTCTTTGGTTTGTATGATTTGTAACTTAAGTGAAAATATAGATTTTATATGATTTTAAATTATTTGACATGAAAAATGCAACCTATATGTACTTTCACTAATGCAAGAATTAGAAACCCTAGATTCCAATTAACTAATGCAAACCGTAATGCAAAGTTAATGCAAGAAAGATCTAGGATGATGATGCACTCCAAATCATAATGAAGATGTTCTAAATGTAGGTTCACCAAAATGTAAGATAGAAAATTGTTGTCACTAGGGTTTAGGACCTAGGAAAAAAATCTTTCTATTCTCCACATTCAAGGATACCCTGGTGTAGGAGCACCTACACCCTTAATGCAAAATTTGATTTGGTGGCATGTAACAAGGTGCGTCAAGGTGGTCATAGAGTGAGTCTAGGTGAGTTTGGGGGTTTTTGAGTTTTTTTTTTATATTAAATAAGGTCTCAAAGACCATATTCAATGTATTTAGGTGTTTTGGAGGTCATTGGAGTTCAATATGTCAAAAAAAAAGTTGTAATAAAATGTAATGTTTTCAAGACAAGAAAAGTTGTCAATTGACAAATATTGGAAGTTGAAGGGTCTTAGAAGTTAAAGAGTCAGTTATGGTCATTTGAGAAGTAGTTTGAATTTGAAAATGTATAAGAGACCTCTTCATGGGTTGGAAAAGGGTTGTTGATCACATTTGAGAAGAATTCCAATCCAATTTTAGGCATTTTTTTAATAGATTTTACTGTGTTTTTGAACTTCATTTACACTGTATAGCCCGTACAGACTTAGATAAGCCTTGAAACTCATGGGAATCTATTAAGTTATGCTTTAACTTACATGTGAAATCATTTTTAGTGTTTTCTATTAATTTTAGAGGAATATTTCATTGATTGTTTGGATCTGACTAGTAAAAACCAGTGAGGTTTAGTTTTGTGATTTAAATATGTAATTGGCCATTCATCCTATTGTCAAAATTGTGGCTCAGAGGAATAGCATGCTAAGAGATAGAGTTAGGTGTTTTCTTGTTTTTTGTAGGTTGTGGAGACTGGTTGTGTGATTGGGAGCGCTGCCCTAGGTTAAATTTGTATGAATTCTTTATGAAAATGAGTTACCAGAATATGGATTTGAAGAAATGTTAAGTGTATGGTTCTTGTGGGGAATTATTGAGTGTGTGCAGGCTATAAGTGATGTGTTAGAGGCATTGGTTCATATGGGAAAGTCTAGGAATGGTGTTATTCATAAAACCCTGGGTATTTGCAAGGGATTTGAGGGCTTCATAGATCAACATTGTAAGAGTCTTGAAACTATGAATTGATCAATGAATTTGGAGTTTTGTAACATGATTTATGACTGTCAAAATAATTTGAGTGGTTATCTAATGTTTAGAAGACACTTCCTTTGAAAAAAAGGGCTAATTTAGTAGCCCAAAATAGGGGTATTGAGTTGGTTCTCTATCTTGTTTCAAATAAGTCTCTAGAAACCTTTTGGGGAAGTTGAGTTGGATCTATGACAAGACTGATTTGATATTTGGTTGGCCATTGTATGGCATTTTCAAAAGGATATCTCTATTTTGATGGTTTTGAGGGCTAGAAGCCTTTAGAGGTGGTTTAAGGGAAGTTGGGTAATTTTGTGATCAAATATTGATTTCATTGTTTGAGTAAGGTTATTTTGGTGTTGAATAGTAGGTTTCTCCACCTTGTATTGCATCATACCCTAGAGATCTCAAACCAAGAGTTTAATAGAGGAAAGAGATATTGCAATAGGGCTATCCTAGGGTCCGATGATTGTAAACTAATTAGGAGTTCACTACCAAGCTAGGGATTTGAAAGATAAATGAAATGAAAGATCTAATGAGAAAATATAGTGATGCATGAGACTTGAATTAATGGCCTAGAAATACATATAAATTAGAACAAAAAGATGTAAAATCAAAGGAATGCACCTGGAAACTTTAAGAGGTCTAAATGGGGACTGGAAATGCTAAAAACATTGATTTTGATGCTAAATGGGACTCATACACTAGTATGGGTGTATCCATCCCAAACTAGGCTTTTTAGGCAAAAACAAGAATTTGGCAATGTTTGATCTAAAACCACTAAAATATGGAAAATCACTATAATGGGACTCATATGCCACAAGTGGTGTATCAGTCCCAATAGGCCTTTTTGGAGGGTTAGGATCTGAATCAGGTCTCCAATCTCTTCTCTTTCTGTCACACCTTGTTTCTGGATTTGAAACTTTGATTTCAGGCTTGTAGAAGAGTTTTCATGACCTTGCAAGTGAGGAGACAACTCCAAAAACTTTCCTCAATCTTGTAACCTAATCTTCCAAGATCCTTCATGCTCCAATACACCTAGATCTACAATCACACATGTAAAGAGGATATGAACTTGTTGATTGTTAGTGAATAGGGGCTTTCCTTGGTCAAACCCCTTTGAGGTAGTTAAACCAAATGATGAGATAATAAAAAAAGGACATGAAGCAAGAAACATGGAACAAGAAACATGAACAATCATACCTTGGGTGATTCCTTGTAAACGATGTCTTGTAAATTTGCAACTCAACTGTTACTCATTTTTGTTACTTGTTCAAGTTGTTTGAGGTAAAGAGTGTTTGCAGTCTAAAAGTGAAGTACATTTCTTATCTATCTTCCCTATATTGCATTCAATTGTATAAACATAAAAAATAAAAGAGATTACAAGTTTTTGTAACATATTATTGCATTTATACAAGTGCATACAATATGGAAAAGATTTGCAAATTTTTTTTCTAAAAGTAATCTTTATTGATTCAAAAGTACATATTTGTCTCACACAATTCATGAGACTTAACTTGTCTAATGAAAATGAAAGACAATTTATACATTGATGGATGAAAGAAAAAGAATGCACATATAGGGGAAGAGGCCAGTCATTTCCTAATGACTAGTCAGTATCTGTTGTCTTGCTATGTTTCCCACTTTGATTTGTCTTGCATCCTCCATAGCTCCCTACTCTCAACCCCTGCAACTGGAAATTGTAATGATGTTAGAGCAGTGCTCTAAGCAATGAAACTCCTAACACTACATGTACATGCACCCATGAATGTATAAATTTCCCCTCAAATACATTAAATAAGAATACAAACTATACATGTCCATAGAAAGAAATAGGATCATCAAGCCCTTTAGGCATATGCATATATTTTTCTCACTGTTTGTTTCATGTGCAGATACAAGAAAAAATATGTTTTTGTTTCATCAAATTTCAGCACGTGGTGTAAATGTGGCTCCCACAAGAGTTGAGCCTAGCGTGCTGCATAGTTGTGCTTTTAATGATATTGAAAGATTATTCATCAAAGGGATCATCTCTTTATCATTTACACAAATAAGTACCTATCATTTATGGCAGTGAGTTAATAGTCACTGTCATAAGTGACATGCAGTTATTCAGGAAAATCATAAACCATGAATCAAATATCAAGGGATATCAGGAATTCCAGAATATTAGAAGATCATGTCTGGTTGTAGGTATCTACCTTAAGGAAGGAAATGTGGTAAAAAGAATAGTGATAAAGGAAACAGTGATAAAGGCATTCCTGAATGGTTTTCTTTTGAGGAAACAAAGCAGATGCAATCATCATATATACACATGACATTCATTCACAAGAAAAATGAACAGTCACTATGCAGCCTATAAGGGACGATATTCTTGAAACTACAGAAGGCATAAATGAAGATTTATTGAAGTATTAATCTCAAAGATAGAGTCTAAAGGACTTTGTGCAACTCATGATTGGCAATCAAGAAAACAACCAGTAGATTACACTATATATGTTCTTCTTGGGTTTAAGGCTTGCATGAGGAGCTTGAAACTCAAATCTCATGAAGGGTAGTTTCTCTTAAGCCAGGTAGAGGGTAGTAATTTTAGAAGAGGTGAAAATTCCAGACACAGAGAGGAAAAGCACAATGGTTTACCTTTCAATAAAATTTGATCTTTATCCAAAATATAAATGTATAATCACATGGAGTTTTCTTAAGTGATGATGAATGAAAAATTCAAACAAAATAATAGAGGTTTTAAGTTTATGTATAGTGGTGAATGGTTTATAGCACTAGATGTTGAATGGGTTTTCAACATGGTTCCAGAGGCAGAGAAAAGAGATATTGAGGTGAAGTCTATGTTTTTGGAAACCCTTGCATTATCATTATCATAGTAAAAGATCTCATTAAGGTAGTTTGAAGGAGACAATCATAACCCTTGAATATTTACAAAAGTCTATGTGTGAGACTATGGAAGCCCTCAGTACTCATAAGAGATGGTGGAGTTGTTTCCATGAAAGGAAGGGTTTTTTCATCTTTTCTATGAATACATACAGTTGCGGCCATGATAGGGAGAAAATAAAACATTGAAATAGTTTTTCTTCCTTTTTTACAGAATTTGAGTAGAATCTCAAGAACTATAGGAAAGTTCATGTGCAAACCCAGAAAAAGCATTCTACAACCGCGACCATAAAGCCCACTGTGCTCTATATTATCAAAAACTCTAAAGTGGGAGAGCAAAGGAGTATTGAAACTAAGCCTTTCAAGAAGAATATAAAACAAAAATGCAAAAAATTCAAAGTTTCGTGCTCGAGGGTTTTTTTCCAAGCTCTCAAGTCTCAGCACAATGAAATGCAGTAAAATCACAATCATTGAAGAGTAGAAAAGCTCAAATACAAAGCCATGTATACCAAAAGAGTGCACAAAAATTACAAAATATGACATGAGTTTTGGGTACTTGCAAGATGTATGGCCATGGCCATAGGAATGGATTTTCCTTTTTATTTGCAAACAAATAGAGTAGTATATAGAGTAACTCTAGATTCTTACTCATAATGCCAAGAAAATATAGAGATAATGCTGAATAAGATGCTTATTACAAGAGGGAATGAGCAGAAAAATCAAATATTCTCATCTTTTGTTGATTTTATCTACTAAAAATGAACAAGAAAATGGAGAATATGCTTATAGAAAGCTACCATAGGTTTTCTCATGATGAATTTGTTGAGAAATTTGTTGGAAATTGTCACTATTTGCATAGAGTCTGCCATCAAAAATTCAAACTTCATAGATGAAACCCTAAGGTCAGCATTCCAAGTTTCAAGAAAAGCTTGAGTGTCAAAATGACATGAATTTTGAGATGTTTTGCTATCTTTTGTTTTTAGGGCTTCTTAACCCTATGTTGAATGCTGATGGAATGGCATTTTAGTCATTTTTTTTATCAATATGCATGAAATTAATTAAGCCCATGGGCTAAAACAATATGTTTAATGCCTTAGTAATTCTCAAAGTGGGGCCTTTAAGTTTTCCAAGGAGTCAATAGGCTTGTAGTTGTTTTCTTTTGAATTTTTTAATGTAAATTATTTTAATTAAGTGATGTTTACGAATCACTTGATTTAAGAATACTATTTTTAATGCAAAGAAAAACAACTTGAGAATGTTTTCAATGCATGAAGAGAGGATTTATGCTTGAATTTATGAAGTTGCAAGGATACTGGAGAGTTATTTTCAGTTTGGAGACATATGCCACATATATAGGGGCATTAATACATTTTTTGGAGGTTTTTCTTGAATCTAGGGGTGGTTTTGCATGCCTAGATTCTTGGCATGGTCAAAACCACTTTCCCCACATGTTGGAGACAGTTTTGGGGGAATCTAGTGCCTCATTTTTAGGCTTTTCTAGTGGATCTGACCCAAGGTAGTTGTTTGCTCTTATTTTGGTGCAACTACTTGGGTTGAGTTTTATATTCACTCTTGTATCTCTTTTTAGAGTTGGTTTTGAATTTGCAGCTTTCTAAAGATAGTGATTTCTACAGTCCTTCATCAACTTTCAACATGCTTTGTAATTCATGAGTGATCCCACAATAGTGGTTTACAATTTTTGGCCAAACTGGACATTGAAATAATTTTTTTTAACTAAATCTTCACTTTCGAGCACCTATAGCAGCTAAACCGCGAGGAATTTGAAGATGATGCAAACTAGAGTTTCATGGAATTTTTTCTCTAGATTCTACATATATTTTTTCAAAATTTTGGAATCAGATTGCACTTCTTTTTCCATCTCCCTCAAAAACTAGTTTTTTTTTCAGAAAACAACATTTTTCAAAAGTGACGCTCACCGTATAACATATAACTTTTTTTCCATGAAGGATAAAATTCTAATTCTTTCGAATTTAGATTAATAAATCTAATGTTTAGTGCTTCTACTTGGTTAGATAGTTTTTTATTGATATTTTTTCTTTAATCAAGTTTCAAATTCAAACCAATTATAATTCAGACATAGCGCGACCGTATAACGCGTAACTTGTTTTGTATTTATCAAAATTCAATTTTTTTTTCTTTGTTGGATCAAGCACTTCAATATCTGGTGCACTAATATTTTTAATTTTATTTTTTTAATAATCTACTATTTTTCCACATGTGCAGAATAGAGGGCTTGATTTTCGGTGAAAAACCTACATTCACGAGAAATAAAAAATAAATATAATAATTAAATTAAATTTATTTAAAATTATACTTTTTGGGAAGCTTATAATAAGGACTACATACTTGAAAAAAATAAATTTTAAATGAATTCATTTGATCCCCCAAAAGGTAAATCAAAAGTGGTTTTTTATCAACATTTTGATAGGTGTAAAGGAGATTCTGTTATAGGTATGGTTTAAAACTAGCGGGGTTCTATCCAAGGGGGTTTGATTTAAGGTAGTTTGATCAAACCCTCTTCAATTGGAATTATTTAAATGGAACCTTTTAATGCTTAAATCATCATATTTTCTAAAAATATGTGATTTCAACAAAAATCAGTTCCTCCCAGAAATTGTAAACCAGCTTTGTGGGATCACCCTCTTGCCATGTAATATAGTGAGTACCTTAGATGTTAATAGAATTGAGTTATTTTTCCTTCTCATTACTTACTTTTATTGTGTGCATATATTTGTGGTGATTGATCGAACTACTTGTGAAAACTATACTTTTCCTTGTATGTCTATCTCACTGAAAGCACCTTGTTGTAAGAAGATATATCATTACAGGTTATAAGTTGTGTGTAAAAAATGAAAAATTTCTAGCTGTGAGATATATTTTTCCTTCTAGGATTTTGAGTCAACACCTTCTTATAAAATATTTATGTAAGCAATATACAAAAATATGAGTTAAGTAAGCTTTTCCCAAGCTGTTAACTGAACTATGTAGTTAAGTTGAGATTACATGCCTTATAGGAATTTTTGTGTATCACCATAGGTAGTAGCTTTTAGTTTCATTTTTTTTTCCTTAAAAGTTTCATCTTTTTCACCCTTTCCTCAGTAAAGAAAATTAGTAGTTTAGGTGATATCCAACAAAGAACCAACTTTCTCTGGAGGTCTTTTTCTGCTATAGGTGACCCGTAGCCTTAGAAAAGTTCCCATGTTTCACATGATGAGATATTTTGAGATTCAACTTGGGTGCAAATCATAGTGTTAACAGTTTTGGCATGCTCGATGGGACTGCTGAATTATACAGTTTAGAAAAACATAAGTTATTGCTAGTTCTGATATGTTGCCAGCAGTTTTAAGCCTGTAAGAGTTATTTTTTGCATATCTGGTGACTTCCATTGTGATTAGAGTTAAAATACAAGTGCAGTGAAGCTTTACATGAAAAATAGTCAAACTAGGAGCTAACATTCCTTTCAATATTTGGAATTGTCTCCTCCTATAAGTTATAATAGGTCTATAAAAATAGCTTCTATTTAAAAAGGGGTTTAATCAACCCCACCAAGTTTCATACTAGATTTTATAACTAGTTTGGCTGTAACTACAACTTCAATTCCTATTGTTTTAGCTCAGGTTAATCAACCTCCAACCATGCAAATGGCTAGAAATTAGCCTTTTGTGCCATTCAATGGAGGAATTCCATTGAATTTGGCCCAACATGATGATATCCCTATAGTAGCCTTAAAAAGCATGCCATTTTTCATAGGAGAAGATCAAACAACCCCCATTGAACGCACCAAAGATGTAGTATCTCTATGTGGGGTTCATCATATAACCCAAGAGAATGTAGTTGTTAGATTACTTGCAGCCTCATTAAAAGGAAAGGCATTGCAGTGGTTTAGAGGATTAAAAGTTGGGTCTATTGCAACTTGGGATGAATTAGGAGATAAGCTGCATAAGCAATTTTAAGACAATTTTGATCACCTATCACTGGTAGAACAATTAACAACTATAAAGAGAGCTCCTCAAGAGAAAATGATAGACTTTAATTTATGATTTCAGAAGACTTGGGACACAATCCCAGCTACGGTGAGGCCTTATCCTGAGCATTCCTTCTTATACTATCTAAAAGCTATAAATAGTGAAATAGAAGTCATGACACAGTCAATGGGAGGAGTGTCTTTACTAGATGCATATGAGGTAGCAATTAGGGCATAAAACTACTTAATTCAGGCAAGTAAGATTGCTCCTAGGCCACCAATGCCCATCTTTCCAAAAATTCAACCTAGTATGCCTCTACAAATACCACTGTTTACACCTTTTCCTTTTGTACCAACGTCACTAGTTGTTGTTCTAGCTCTTGTTAGTCAAGAAAATGTTGTTCCAAGCTCATCTCAAGAGCTACAAGAGATCAAAATTCTACTTTAGACTTCTAGTAATAGATTGGTAAGCTTAGAGAAGCAACAATCATATAACAAACCCTATCAACAGCACAACCAGGCTGCAAATCAACCTTATCAAGGTTAGCAACAACAGTACCAAGGCAATAGGAAACAATATCAAGGTAACTACTAAGGTCGAAGATAGAATATTAATACAAGGCCTTTTCAAATATATAATCTTGCTCCTATTAGTGTGCTAGGGACGTTGTCACTGTTCTAAACAACTTGGTTGCAAATTACGAATGGTGTTATCCATACAACCAGCCACATAATCAAGCCACATGCTCAAATGGACTTATAAATCAAGAATGAATGGTTCATAATGCTTCAAGTTCATAGCCTAATGAATCGAATGATGCATCCATATAGCAACAAATTCAATCTACAATTGATTCCACCTTTCTAAATTGGTAGGGTGAGGAGTTTTGTGGAATTAATGCAAATGATTCTCCAATTGCTGCAAACATAAGAGCAAAGAAAAGAGCTTTTGAACTTGAGCAAGAAATTGATAAAGGAAAAGGAATTGTAGAACCATCTACATCACAAGTATCCTACATTTTGTAGAGGAATACACAAATTTCTACCAAGGAGCAACCTCACTTGCAGATCAAACCTACTGTTGCAAGGATACAACAAAAGGTAAATTCTACTGCACCCTTCAATATTATTGAGAATATGAAAAAATGAATATCACAATCTCTATGTGGAACTCTTTGGAAATACTAGGACAAAAAGAGTTATTACAATATACCTTGACTAAAAAAATAGTGACTACTGAAGTTTTAGTTGATACAATTAAGGTTGTTTTCACAAATGTGCCCCAGGATAATAATAAACAACAAAGCAAACAACTAAGTAAAGAGTCTAAAAAGGGTGTCAAGCCCCCTTCTTTCTATGTAACATTGATTGTAGGAGACAAATTAGTTCATAATTGTATGGTTGACAGTGGAGCTACTAGTTCAGTCATGCCAAAAAAGATTGCAGACCAATTAGGGCTGAAATACTAGCCCCTTGCGAAAGGAGTACTTCAATTAGATGGGACAAAAATTAAAATTATTGGTGTTATCAAAGATTTGGGTCTCACATTACATGCCTGTCCAAAATTTTCAATTCCCCAAGATGTTTTCATTATTGATTTACCTTCATTATTTTCCCTGTGTTTATTAAGGGACTTCACTGCAAAAATTGGAGGTTATCTATCTTGTGACTAGTCCCATATGCTTTTTAGGACTAGGTATGGAACAAAAGTGACAATAAAATCAGAGTCACTAGCAAAGGATCACATTGAACCTTATGTGCCAAGTGCAGTTAATGCTAACTATATTGTTTTTGAAGACACTGAGCTTGATGCAGCTCAAGAGATGCAAGCTAAAAGTATACCAGAGGTGCTACTAAATGAGTGGGCAGCAAAAAATATAGTGGATAATCCAAATGAACTCATTCAGGAAGCTGGATTGGGTATTTATGTGCTACATGAACTAGAAACATAGATGCCAAACCTTGAAAAGAAGGAAGAACAATAATTACCATAGCAAGATGAACTATGGAAGATGTACTTTGATGGCTTTAGAAGCAGAAATGGAGCTGCTGGAGGTGCAATTTTGATCTCTCAACAAGGTGATAGCTATTATGCTACTTTCAAATTTTCTTTTATCCATTCTAATAATACTGTTGAGTATGAAGGACTGATACAGGGCTTAGAATGGGCAAGGAAAAGAGGAATAAGCTACTTGCAAGTGTTTGGGGATAGTGAATTGATTGTTAATCAGGTGAGAGGGTTAAATGTGACAAAAAATTATACTTTGAAATATTATAAGCATAGGGTATGGGATATGATAGAGGAATTCAATTCCTTTAATCTATTTTTAGTCCCTAGGAGTCAAAATAAGCACGTGAATAGATTGGTTGCAATTAGTGCTCAATTTGATATTCCCAATGAGATTAGGAAAGAGAAGGTACATCAACATGTTAAAATAGTTGTTAGGCCCTCTATCCCTAACAACAATGTTAACTAGAAAGTATTTGAAAGTGATGAGAATATTCTAATTTTTTTGCTTGAGGAAGATCAATTTTTTGTTGTAAACAAAGAAAAGTTAAATCAACAATACGAGGATCAGATTATTCAGCTTAGGAGAAATAAGTTTCCCAGGGGCCTAGTTACATTAGAGTCCATTTTCAGTACTGATGACCAGCTGAAAAGGAACAAAACCAACATTTAGATTAAAGAAGAGCATTACGAGGAGCTAGAAATATTTAAAGGTTGAAACATAGATTTTTGGGAACCTAAATGCTTGCTCTTACACTTCTAGGGTTTTTCACCTAAAAGGAGAGAGATTTAGGTCCAAAAATGCTTATGTAACACTCAAATTAGGATGTGTACAATGTGATATGATGTAAATGAACTTAACTAAATGCAATTGACTAATTAAAATGAACTAAAATGAATGCAATAGTACAATTTAAGCTATGTTTAAAAATACATTGTCATATGTAAACAACTATGAAAATGAAGAAATTATGCAGAACAAAGAGTACAGGGGTAAATCTGAGTGAAACTAGATGATGTGTGAGATTTTTGGAGTGTCTGGAATGCTGGTGAATTTTACTAATTTTTCACAATGGGACTCATTCAACTAGGGTGGCGAATTAGTCCACCTATTGATGAAAAACTGTCAGGAGATGATTTTTGTCTGCCAGGATCTAAAATATGACAAAACTCAAGTTTCCAGTCCTAAGGTGGGACTCATTCACCACAGGTGGTGAATCAGTCCTCTCCCAAATTTATGAAAAAATAGGAGACAACTCTGCAACACCAGATTTGGAAATGTTTGCTTGTCTAGTTGCCAAAGTCAAATATGCAGAAAACGGACAAATAACTCTCTCCAAGCTTGAATTTGACTTATGTTGACTTGAAGCTCACCTAGTTGACATAAAAATCAATCTTCAACACCTAATAACCCATCAAATATGCAAATGAAAGGCTGAAAATACATAAGCAAAAAGGGGAAAAATGATTAGGGTTAGTGAGTAGGGGTTTGCTTGGTCAAACCCCACTTTTGGTAATTAAACCCTTGAAAAGATAATGAAATGAATGAGAAAGATAAAGTAATAACATGCAAATGGTATCAACTCACCTAACTCTTGATAATGAAAGTCTGAAGTAATGTCAATGGCAGCTTCAAAGTGCTTTAATTGATGATGTAAAATACTTGAGATTACTTGAATGTGTTAGGAGATTGAATACTTGAATGAGGAGTTGTAAAATGAGGTGAAAATCACTTATTTATACAATTCTTGTGCCTTACTATTTGTTCATACCTCATCACAGATCGACATCAAGTGTTTTTGAATAAAATCCCAAAAGGAAATTTAAAATATTTTGAATTTGGGGCCAAGGAGGATTCATTCGCCACCCATGGTGAATGGGTCCCACCTAGGACCTAAAAATTAGTGTAAAAAATAATTTGGTATTTAATGTTATTTGTCAGGATAACATTCAAAAATACACTCAATTACAACTTATGAGGGCATAAAAAGATAAAATAAAGCATGAGAAAGGTGTAAATAGTGAAGATGTGCCTGCAAAAATGTGAAGACTTGTTGCAAGACTTTACAACACTTCAATATAGGACTTGTTGATGAGAAAAAAGGTGATTTTTAGGTAAATTATATTAAATAGAGTCTAGAAGAATGTAGAAATGTCTTACAACACTTCACAACACCTTCACAAGACATCATTCTTTGAATTTTAGTACCTAAATAAGCATGTTCAAGCCATGTTATAGAATAAAATCAAAGCAACATAGTTCCAACACCATGAAAATGATAAAGGGCCATTTTTCTATGGCACATTTAGCCCCCACTTTAGTGAGAGGATGAACCTAATTCAATCTCACACTAAAGTAGCCATGAACATCGATGGGGAGGGTTCAAATGCACTTACATTAGCAAGATAGAATACAACGATCAAGAGGGATGATCAAGCCCCCAGGATGAAGATCCCATAGAAAACTAGGCATAAGGACAAAGGAACACACAAGTGTTGAAAAGAATTGGATGAAGATTCAATCGTCAATCTAACTAGTTGTGAAAAGAGATCTAGGCTGATTGTTTGAAAAAGAGAATGTGTACTCACTCTGGGGCCACAGAACTAGTTGTCTACAGGGTGAGAAATCCCAACTATATACTCACAGTGGGGCCACAAAACTAGTTGTCCATGGGGTGAGAAAGGCCAAAAAGTAAGATACATATGCTAGTTGGTATGCACTCACAAAACACAAAAGTGGCTATGGGGAAAATTCATGCCACTAGGTGGGCTTCTCACTTAACCATGCCAAAGTTATACTACTTGATAACTTTAATAAGTTTCCCAAAGAAAAATGCCATGAACGAAAAGGAAAGGTACCATAGTCATGCAAGTTGCGTTATGCAAAGTGGAAAAAATGCAAAAATGTAAAAAATGTGTAAAATGTAAAATGTAAAAGATGTTCAAAGGAGTCTTGTTCAGTTTATGCAAGGTCAGTCACTTAGGGAACATTGTGTCTAATGTCTCCAAGAGAGGACCAATCAAAGGATAGTATATTCACAACTTAGGGGATGTAGTGCATTGCATCAAACCACCAAGAGGAATGTAGTATGCTTAGAAAAATCACACTTATGAAGGACATCACACCCAATGTCATCTACAAAGTGAAAAATGCATCACATAAATGACAAGGCTACACTAGGAAGCATGAATGCAAATGAATTATGGTAACCTATTCCCCCCACGTTAAAGGAATTGCTACACATTGTTCTATGAGAAATTACTTTAAAGTAGAGAAGAAAAGAAAATGAAAAAAGAAAAAAAAGACGAGATCCAACTTGGAAAGCTCTATGCCAAATCATATGTTTCAAAGTTAGGCTGCATCATGTCAAGGAAAAATGAAAAAAAAAGAAAGGGAATTTCCCCCCAGAAAAGAAAGCACACCAAACACATAAGGGATCTATGGATTTGGGGTCAGTATGCTCGTTGCTGCAATTTTTTTATGAAAGAGCTCAGAACTATCATCATTCCCCAAAGCACATAGAATTGGAAGAATGACACAAAGAGAGCGAAAAAAAAGGAAAAAGAAAGTCTGTTTTGAGTCAACATGGAAGAGACATTGTGGTCTCGACGCTTTGCATCGTCCCCAAAGGAAAACACAAAAAAAAGAAAAGAGAAAAAGACAAATACCATTTGGGTCAACATGGAAGAGACATAGGGAATCTCTAAGCTTTGCGTCATCCCCAAAAGGAAAACATAAAAAAAAGAAAAGAGAAAAAGACAAGGATTGTTTGGGTCAACATGGAAGAGACATAGGGTGTCTCTACATTTTGCGTCATCCCAAAAAGGAGAACAAAAAACAAAAATGAAAAAGACAAGGACCATTTGGGTCAACATGGAAGAGACATAAGGTGTCTCTACACTTTGTGTCATCTCCAAAAGGAAAACACAAAACAAAGCACGACGAATAGAAGAATAAAGGTACGAATAGAAGAAGTGTACAAAGAGAGGAAACATCAAACACACGATACAGAGGAACACAATATGCACATGAAAAAAAAAAGAGTTAAAAGGCTAGCTAGGAAAATGCAAGAAACCATCTAACAATTCATCCACCTCCCAATCATGTTTAGTGTAATGTGAAGGTAGTTGGCTGTCCAAAGGAAGAATTGCAAGTGCCGAACTAGGAATTGTACCAGGTTCTTCACTTGGTGGAGAGGATTTATCATTTAAGCTCATTGTAGATGAAAATAAGGAGTTCAAATCATTGTGTAATTCTTCATCTATTTTAGTAATTGTCACATCATCGTCTTCATCATAGAGATTAATAATGATGGGAGGACGAAGGGTGATTTCTAAGGATGGATGTATCAAGAGTGTTGGTTGTTGGATGGGTTCATTTTGTTGTGATTGTTGGGCTGAGCTATCATGTGGTAGGTCAGGGGAGGGAAGGTGGTCATCTATTACTTATGTCAAGGGTGGAGGTTGATTGTCTTTATTTTTGTCCATAAGAGATTGATGAGCAAGGAGATGATGGTGTTGTTGACATTCCTGAGCACCATGATTTCATTTAATTCTATTTTGGAGTTGTTGAGGTGTAAGATAAGATTGAGTCATCATAGGTTCTTCCACTTTCGAAGGGGGAAGAGCAGGAGAAACCAAAGAGGATGGATCAACCACTTTATCTTTCACTTTATACACTTGTTTGATACGAGGAGGTAGGACATGAGTTATTTCATTTTCCCATGGTCATTTAAATGATGGATGGGAAGTGTCAAGAGGGGATTGTTCAAAAGGTTTGATGGTTTTTTCAATATCGGATTTAGGTGTAATCATGGTTTCATCTAGGATAGGATGGGTGGTGGATGGAGATGTGTTATGAAGAGATAATTCAACTATCTTTTTGGCTTTAAACTTTTGATAAGCAATGCAAGAGAAATCCTTACGAGGGGTGATAGGTTCCATGGGTTCAAGCCAAAAGGATTCTAATGAAAATTTTCCTTTGGAAGATAAAGGATTAAATCCACTATGGTGTATGGTGAATACCTCTTTGCCATGTGTAAACTTCAAGCACTTATGAACAACTGGTGGGACTGCTTTCATTGAGTGAAGCCAAGGAAGGCCTAGCTGCAAAAAAAATTGGTCAGATTGTGGAATAATGGAAAATGTTACCTCCAAAGTATTAGGTCCTATTTGTAAAGGTAGCATGATCGATCCAATCATAGGGCATGAAAAACCACGATGTGTTTTAATCCATGTAGTCGATTTATTATAGTCATCTTGATATACATCATGTAATACAAAAAACTCCCCCGTGATCATGTTCTCACCACAAGTGGGATCTATTAATATCCCATTAGTAGATTTATCATAGATTCTTCTAGCTATGTAGAGAGGACCATTAGCAATCTTTTAGAGTATGTCCTTAGTAAAAAAATAAATATCAAGATATTTAGTGTTTTGGCCCTTACAAGGAATAAAGTCTATCTTAGCTACAAGTTTATCCATAGGACTAGCTTGGGTAACAATAGGAGGTGTATTGGGCTGTTTGTTGTGTGTATCAATAGTCATTACATCAGGCTTCGAAGGCTCACTAGCCTTGAAAAATGAGGTAGTGTGTTTAGGCATAGGGTTGGTGAAGATTTGCAAATTTTGGTTAGGGGGTGCAACAAACTTATTGCCTTGATCATTAGCACCCATAATGGTCAATTCACCCAAATCAATGAGGTCTTGAACTAAATGTTTATGACGCTTGCAATGTTTAGTGTTGTGGCCATTTTGATGATGAAAATGGCAATAAGAATTAGGTTTGAAGGTAGGTGGTAAGGTTTGATTAGGATCAAGTGGTCGAACAGGTTGTAAGGTGAGCATGCATTTTTTAATTAATTGGTTCATTATGTGATGAAGGGTGTTAGGTAAATGAGTGAATTGTTTGTTCGGATTGCCATAATGATAAGGCACGACCATCTTAGTAGCGGCCATTGAATTTTGAACTTGTTGAGTTGGTTGTGGTTGTGGTGGAGAAGGAAAAATAAACTGTAAAAATCCTTTGTTAGGTTTGCGAAAGTTTTGTGTGTTGTTTTGGTTGTGATTATTGTTTTTAGGTTTGTCAACTTGGCTAGAAGTAGATTTTGAATCATGACTTGAAAATGAATTTTGATAATCACATAAGGTTGTTCATAAATGTGGGAATGAAGGAAATTTCATCATGGTAAGTTTATCTTGAGGGCTGGTGTGCAAATTATCAATAAACATCTTCTGCAGATGTGCATCTAGAATTTTGACATCAACTTGAGCATATAAGGATTGGTAATGAGAGATAAAATCGATCACTTTTTCATTTGTGTTTTGTCTACATCTCATAAGGTCAACCATTGTCTTTTTTAGGTGTCATTTGCAGTTGAAAGTGATTAATGAAAGCTTCCACCAATTCATTAAATGAATGGATGGAATGATTGGGAAAGTTGGAAAAACATTCTAAAGCAGAATCTTTCAAGGTCCTTGGAAAAAGTCACTACACAAAGCGGTATAAGCATTGACATCGTTGATAGGGTCTCATTTTCCTCTGTATTTCTCAAACCTCAACATTTATATCCCTTGTGGCATTGAGGTACATAATATTTCTAATGATAAGGGGGTGTTGTGGACAAGATATGTGGGTGGAGTGGTTTGACCTTGACTAATGGTGGAAAGTTGGTGTTGCATGGATGAAATAGTGTTAAGGAGTTGTGTAAGAAGAGGATTAGGATAATTGGGTTGAGGTGGAAGGGAAAATGGTGATGGTGTGTAAGTGATGTTAGGGGAGGTGAAAGGAATGCTAAGGGGTGTGAATGTGGTGGAAGAAACTTGCGATTCCACAAAAGAAGTAGGAATGCTAGTGGAAATCAGGAAAGAAGTAGCCACATAATTAGGTTGATGCATAGTTGTGTGGACTTGCGGATTGGTGTAAGTTGGTATGGAAGCTATAGTTGAAGGGGGAGGAACTTGGCTTATAGGAATATTTGTGGATTAGGTAGTTGAAGAGGCATGTTTATTGTAAATATTAGCAATTTTTTTCAGCACTTGCAAGCAATCATCACTCTCAATTAAGCGATGAAGGTTCTCAATAGCAGGTATAGCAGTGGTGGAAATGTTTTCAAGTGACAAATCTTGTTGTAAATGTGCAAATTCCTCATGAATATTA
Organism: Sequoia sempervirens; assembly: GCA_007258455.2. Taxonomy (NCBI): domain Eukaryota; kingdom Viridiplantae; phylum Streptophyta; class Pinopsida; order Cupressales; family Cupressaceae; genus Sequoia; species Sequoia sempervirens. The sequence continues at coordinate 582,497 of VDFB02004800.1, read as the reverse complement.
ATGACCTTTTCTTGCAAGAGGGATTTGTTTTGATTGTCAACATGCATAGGATGGAAAGGTGAAGGAATGGAAGTGGCATTGTCAGGGACTAATGCACCATTGTCCATACCAGAAGTAGGAGCTCATGAGATCCCAAGGTCCACAATGAAAGTGCTATTGTGGGATGCCATGAGTTTAAAACTTCTTCTCACTAAAGTATTATCAACAGGGCACCAAAAACTCATGCAAGTACCACAAAGGAAGGGTGGATGGAAATGAAAGCTAATGTAAGAATGTAAAATGAAAATGATAGAAAATATGCTAACTGTAATAGAGATGCAAATACATAAAAAAAAAAATGTAGGAAAATGCCAGAAAACACAGAACTACTGTCTAAAAAGTGTAGAGGGACTAATTTTCCCTGGGTGGTGAATGAGTCCCAAGATACAATTTTTTTGTTTTTTTTTTTAATTTTAAAGATGATTTAAATGTTCTATAGAATGCAATTACATATTTTTACTTTTTTCAGTGAAATTGAATACAAAAAAGAAAACTAAATGAATGTTTCACTAATGCAAAATGAAAGGTCCTAGAATACAATAACAAATCAATGCCCTAATTGAATGCTAATGCAAATGAAAACTAGAATGCAAGATATGAATGCAATTAGAAATTTAAAGTGTTCAAAAGTTGGGTTCACCAAAATGAAACATAGATTTTTGGGAGCCTAAATGCTTGCTCTTACACTTCTAGGGTTTTTCACCTAAAAGGAGACAAATTTAGGTCCAAAATGCTTATATAACACTCAAATCAGGATGTGTGCAATGTGATATGATGTAAATTAACTTAAATAAATACAATTGTCTGATTAAAATGAAATAAAATGAATACAAAAGTGCAATTTAAGCTATGATTGAAAACACATTGTGATATGAAAATAGCTATGAAAATGAAGAAATTATGCAGAACAGAGAGTATAGGGGTAAATTTGAGTGCACCTGGATGTTGTGTGAGCTTTCTAGAGTGTCTGGAATGCTAGTGAATTTTATTAATTTTTCACAATGGGACTCATTCACCCAAGGTGGCGAATCAATCCACCTACTGATGAAAAACTGTCGGGAGTTGATTTTTGTCTATTGGGATATGAAATCTAACAAAACTCAAGTTTCCAGTCCTAAGGTGGGACTCATTCACAACAAGTGGAAAATCAGTCCTCTCCCAAATTTTTGAAAAACCAAGAGACAACTTTGCAACACCAGATTTTGAAATTTCTGCTTGTCTGGTTGCCGAAGTCAAATCTGTATAAAATGGACAAATAACTCTCTCCAAGCTTGAATTTGACTTATGTTGACTTGAAGCACCTAGTTGACATAAAAATCAATCTTCAACACCAAATAAACTATCAAATTTGCAAACAAAAGTCTACAAATACACAAGCAAAAAGGGAAAAATGATTAGGGTTAGTGAATAGGGGTTTGCCTTGGTCAAACCCAACTTTTGGTAATTAAACCCTTGAAAAGATAATGAAATGAAAGAGAAAGTTAAAGTAATAACATGAAAATGATATCAACTCACATAACTATTGATCATGTAAGTCTGAAGTAATGTCAATGGTAGTTTCAAAGTGCTTGAAAAGTGCTTTAATTGATGATGTAAAATGCTTGAGATTGCTTGAATGTGTTAGGAGATTGAATAATTGAATGAGGAGTTGTAAAATGATGTGAAAATCACTTATTTATACAATTCTTATGCCTTAATATCTATTCATACCTTATCACAGGCTAATATCAAGTGTTTTTGAATAAAATCCCAAAATGAAATTTAAAATATTTTGAATTTGGGGCCAAGGGGGACTCATTCGCCACCCATGGAGAATGGGTCCCACCTAGAACCTAAAAACAAGTGTTGGGAATAATGTGGTATTTAATATTATTTGTCAGGATAACATTCAAAAATACACTTAATTACAACTTATGAGGGCATAAAAAGATAAAATAAAGCATGAGAAAGGTGTAAATAGTGAAGATGTGCCTAGACAAGTGTGAAGACTTGTTACAAGACTTTACAAGCCTTCAATATAGGACTTATTGATGAGAAAAAAGGTGATTTTTAGGTAAATTGTATTAAATAGAGTCTAGAAGAATGTAGAAATGTCTTACAACACTTCACAACACCTTCAAAAGACATCTTTCTTTGAATTTTAGTACCTAAATAAGCATGGTCAAGCCATGTTACAACATAAAATAAAAGCAACATAGTTCCAACACCATGAAAAAAGACCTAAAAGGCCATGAAAATGACAAAGGGCCATTTTTCTACAACACAAAGGTAAGCTTCTTAAGATAGGAAAAATTTGTTTAGATGAAGATAGGAAGGCTTTCATTGCTTTATGCCAAGAATTTCAAGATGTTTTTGCTTGGGACTATTATGATTTGAAAGGTTTTGATCCTAGAATTGCTCAACACACAATAGAACTAGAACCTAATGCAAAGCATGTGAGAAAAAAACAAAGACCTTTAAATCTAAAGTTGAAACTCCTCATGATTAAGGAATTAACCAAGTTGATTGAGGGTGGAATCATATTTCCAATTAAACACATCTCCTGGGTTTCTAACCTGGTTTTGGTTAGAAAGAAAAATGGGGAAATTAGACATTGTGTGGATTTTAGAGATCTTAATAAGGCTTCTTTGAAGGATCATTACCCACTTCCCTCCATGGAGAAGATCCATCAAGTGGTTGTTGGTTATGAGATATTTTCACTACTTGATGGATATTTTGGTTATAACCAGGTATTGGTGAAAGAAGAGGACCAATACAAGACTACATTTACAACCAAATGGGGCACTATAGCCTATAAGAGAATGCCTTATGGCCTATCCAATGCTGGAGCCACGTTTCAAAAGTCTATGGACATGACTTTTCAAGGATTAATTAATAAAACTGTGCTTATATAACTAGATGATGTACCAGTGTTCTCAAAAAATGTTGATGAACATCTGTTGCATTTAAAACAAGTGTTTGAAAGATGTAGGGAATATGGAATCTCCCTTAAACCCAAGAAAAGTATCTTTTTTGATCATGAGGGTAAGTTGTTAGGACACATAGTGTCAAAATAAGGAATTACTATTGACCCTAAGAGAGTCAAAGCCATATTAGAGCCGCCTTTACCCAATCACAAGAAAGGGCTATAGAGTTTCTTCGGAAAAAATAACTTTTTGGGAAGGTTTATACCTGATGTTGCAAATATTTTACAACCTTTGACTGGTATGTTAAGAAATAATGCAGTTTTTAGCTAGACTAGAGAAGCTAAATGTAGTTTTGAAGCCATTAAGGAAGCTTTAGCATTAGCTTCCACACTGGTAAATCCATATTTCTAAAAAGACTTTATTATGTATGCATTTGGCAGTATAGATTTTGTTTATGCAATGCTTGTGCAGCAAAATGATGAAGGCTTAGAGCAACCCATTGCCTTTTTCAGCCAAGGCTTGGCAGATTATGAACAAAGATATTCCTTTGTGGAGAAACATGTTTTGGCTATCATAAGATGCCTGAAAAAATTTAAGCCACTGATTTCCAAAAATAAGATTCATTTAATGGTAGAAAATTCAAGTGTGAAAGAGTTCTTGTTGAGTTAAAGATCTCAATGAAAAGAGAGCTAGATGGATCACTAAAGTCATGGAATTTGATGTTGGTATCATGATCACAAAGCTAGTAAGAGGTAAAGTACTTTGTTGTAAAGGAATTTGTGAGAAGCTTGCTTCTGCATTAGAAAGAGAAGAAACAACAAAAACATACGTAGTTTTAGTTACTGATAATCAAGATCAGAATGTTGCATCTGCATTAGCAGTAGGATGGGTGCATAATATGACTCATTTTTTGCAAATTGGTGAATGCCCACGAGGTTTAGACAGAGCTAAGAGAAGATATTTTAGGTTGTAGTCAATTCCATATGTCTTGATTGATAATATTCTTTTCAAGAAAGATCTAAATGGTGTTCTGTTGAGATGTATTGATCAAGATTAGATTGAAAAAGTGCTTCACGAGTTCCATGATGGAACTGCAAGGGGTCAGTTTTCCCCAAGGAAAACATGGAAAATTATGAGAGTTGGCTATTATTGGCCAACCATGTTTAAGGATGCCCATGCATGGGCCAGAAAATGTGTAAAGTGTGCAATATTTGCAGGAAAAGAAAAGCTGCCAGCATTACCTTTGCAGCCAATTCAAGTGGAGCATCCCTTCATGAGATGGGTCATCGAATTTATTAGATCCATAAACCCACCTTCTAGTGCTAGGAACAAGTGGCTACTCACTGCTACCAATTATTTTACAAGGTGGAATGAGGTAGTAGCCTTGAAAGAAGCCAATGAGTCATCTATTTTGAACTTTTATGATGACATAGTAACTAGGTTTGGTGTTCCATAATCAATCATTTTAGATAATGCTTTGGAATTTGTGGGACTTATAGTTACTGATTGGGAAGTTAAGAATGTCATATATTTGAACACTTCATCAAATTATTTCCCTTAGGGTAATGGTTTGGCTGAAAGCACAAACAAGAACCTGATCATAATCATTAAATGAATAATGAGGATAATCAGAGAGCTTGGTACACCAAGCTAAAATCTACCTTATGGGAAGATAGGATGACTCCCAAACAGTCTATTGGAAATTCTTTATATGTACTGGTTTATGGCAAGGAAGCTAGATTACCTTTGTTTGTAGAGCTTCCAACTCTTGATATTATGCATCAATTGGAAATGTTTGAAGAACAAGATCCATTGGCAATCAGATATGCTTAGCTCATAGAGCTGGAAGAGACAAGAGACAAAGCTATGAAGTCTTTGGAGTACCATCAATTCCAAACTAAAAGAGTTTTTGATAAAAGGGAAACTGCCAGAGTTTTCAGAGAAGGTGATGTAGTCAAATGGGATGAGTTGAAAAGTAGACCAGGAAAGCATACGAAGTTTGATAGCTTATGGAGTGTCCCATTTATTATCATAGAGTGCAAGGAGCACAATGCATTCTAGTTGTCCAAGATGGATGGAGAGATTATGCCTATCCCAGTCAATGGGATACACCTAAAGTGTTGCTTTGAGGTTTGATCTATACCACTTCTACTAGTTTAGAAGTTTTGTTTTCAATAAGTGTTTTGTACCTTAGTTTCGTTGTTGTTTTCAGATTTCCTAAGTGCTTCTCAGCACAGTTAGATAGTTTTCTTCCTGTAAGTTTGGTTTTTAATAATTTTCCAAGGTGTTTTGAGTCATCTTTGTTGAGTTACAACATTGATTCAAGTTTCTTTCAGATCTTTTTAGAGTTCTTGAGTGACCCCATGCCCAATGAATAGTCTAGGTAGCTAGTCTTAATATTTAGCCGGAAAACATATAGCAGATGTCACTAGAAATATTACTCATGTTTGTTACTTGTTCAAGCTATTTGAGATAAAGAGTGTTTGTAGTCTGAAAGTGAAGTACATTTCTTATCTATCTTCCTTATATTGCATTCAATTGTATAAACATAAAAAATCAAAGAGATTAAAAGTTTTAGAAATAGATTATTGCATTTATACAAGTGCATACAATATGGAAAAGATTTGAAAAAAGTCTCTCTAAAAGTAATGTTTATTGATTCAAAAGTACATATTTTTCTTACACAATCTATGAGACTTAACTTGTCCAATGAAAATGAAAGACAATTTATACATTGATGGAAAAAAGAAAAAGAATGCACATATAGGGGAAGAGGCCATTCATTACCCGATGACTGGTTAGTGTCTGTTGTCTTGCTCTATTTCCTACTTTGAGCTTTCTTGCATCCTTCATAGCTCCCTACTCCCAACCCCTACATTTAGAAATTGTAATGATATTAGAGTAGTGCTCTAAGCAATGACAACTCCTAATACTACATGTACATGCACCCATGAATGTATAAACTACCCCTCAAATAAATTAAATAAGCATACAAACTATACATGTCCATAGAAAGAAACAATATCATTAAGCCCTTCAGGCATATGCATATATTTTTCTAACTGTTTGTTTCATGTGCAGATATAGGAAAAGCAATGCTTCTGTTTCATCAAATTTCAGCATGTGTTGTAAATGTGGCTCCCACAAGGGTTGAGCTCGACATGTTGCATAGTTGTGCTTTTAATGATACTGAAAGATTATTCATCAAAGGGATCATCTCTTTATGGGTCACACAAATAAATACCTATCATTTATGTCAGTGAGTTAATAGTCACTGTCATAAGTGACATGTAGTTATTCAGGAAAATCATAAAGCATGAATCAAATATCAAGGGATATCAGGAATACCATAAAATTAGATCATGTGTGGCTATAGGTATCTACCTTGAGGAAGGAAATATGGTAAAAAGAATAGTGATAAAGGCGTTCCTGAATGGTTTTCTTTTTAGCATACAAATCAGATGCAATCATCATATATACAAATGACATTCATTTAGAAGTAAAATGAATAGTCTCTATGCAACCTATAAGAGACGATATTCTTGAAACTACAAAAGACACAAATGAAGATTTGTTGAAGTATTAATCTCAAAGATAGAGCCTAAAAGACTTTGTGCTGCTCATGATTGGAAATCAAAAAAACAACCATTGGATTACATTATATTTGTTTTGATTGGGTTTAAGGCTTGCATGAGGAGCTTGAAATTCAAATCTCATGAAGGGTAGTTTTTCTTCAGCCAGGTAAGGGGTAGTAATTTTAAAAGAGGTGAAAATGCCAGACACGGAGAGGAAAAGCACAATGGTTTACCTTTCAATAACATTTGATCTTTGGGTAAGTGCACCGAAATGGTCGCACTTTTGTGGCCAAACTAACAAATAACGCGTTCGCGTTATTTTTTTCTTTGTAAATTTGCTTTGGTTTTGCCTTGGAATACCATCCCAAAGGCTTGGAGGGCATTCCCAAAGACCAGAGACGTGTTTTTTCCAAATTCAACAAATTTTCACATAATCGGGTTTGTGCTCACCATCAAGATTGCATCTAGTTCAATATCAAGAAAATCGAACACATGGGTAATGTAAGGTTCTTTATTAGCTTTCCAACGATGTAATTTTTTTCACTTTCTAACAATGTTAAGCCTTTCATCCATAATTTCTTTTGTTTGTATGTCCGTTTTTCTTCAAAAAGCAGTGTTTGGTATTTTTTTTGCTATAAATTAACCGCTCATTGAAATTTGAAATAAATTACATTTTAGAAACTAGACTCCATTCTACAATTTAAAAAAAATAAATTTTAAAAAAAAATATTAGTTTCAAAAAAATTTAGGGGGAGCACGGCCAAAATTATGCTTTTTAGGAAGTGCCCACTTAGAAAATTAATAAAAAATCAAATATTCATTAAAAAATTATCAGAAAATATCTAGTCCTTACTACATACTGTTATCTAACTTCTCACCAGAGCGATTTTAAAAATACTACAAAGGTCCACCGTGCTCGGGTCACACAAGAGTTGCTATGTTATGTTTTTCTGACAGAAACAACAGCAATTTGTGTGTCCCTCTTTTGAACCCCTTAATCTCAACCATTTTCAAAATAAATTAGTAGTTTAGAAAGTAGACTCAGAGCACTATGTCCTTGTTTTTGTTCCATCTAAAAATTTTGAGTGTAGCTATCCTCAATTTCACGTCCAAGGTCAGTATTTCCTGATTTCAGAAAAAAAGTGGCCACTTAAGCCCCTTTTTTGGGAACCATCTTGGTGCACTTACCCCTTTATCCAAAATATAAATGTATAATCACATGGAGTTTTCTTAAGTGATGATGAATGAAAACTTGACACAGAATAATAGAGGTTTTAAGTTTATGTATAATGGTGAATGGTTTAGAGCACTGGCTATTGAGTGGGTTTTCAACATGCTTCCAGAGGTAGATAAAAGAGATATTGAGGTGAAATCTATGTTTCTAGAAACCCTTGCATTATCATTATCATAGTAAAAGATCTCATTAAGGTAGTTTGAAAGAGACAAGCAAAACACTTGAATATTTACAAAAGTGTATGTGTGAGACTATGGAAGCCCTTAGTACTCACAAGAGATGGTGGAGTTGTTTCCATGATAGGGAGAAAATAAAACACTAAAATAATTTTTCTTCCTCTTTTACAGAATTTGAGTAGAATCTCAAGAGCTACAAGAGAGTTCATGTGCAAACCCAAAAAAAGAATTCTACAACTATGACCATAAAGCCCACTATGCTCTATATTATAAAAACCTCTAAAGTGGGAGACCAAAGGAGTATTGAAACTGAGCCTTTCAGGAAGAATATAAAACAAAAATGCAAAAAAATCAAAGTTTCATTCTCTAGGGTTTTGTTTCCAAGCCCTTGAGTCTCAACACAATGAAATGTAGTAAAATCACAATCATTGAAGAGTAGAAAAGCTCAAATACAAATCCTTGTATCCCAAAAGAGTTCATGAAAGTAACAGAAAATGGGATGAGTTTTGGGTACCTGCAACGTGTATGGTCATGGCCATTGGAATGGATTTTCCTTTTTATTTGCAAACATAAAGAGTAGTATATAGAGTAACTAGAGATTCTTACTCATAATTCCAAGAAAATATAGAGATAATGTTGAATAAGATGCTTATTACAAGAGGGAATGAGAAGAAAAATCAAATATCCTCATGTTTTACAGATTTTATCTACTGAAAATGAACAAGAAAATGGAGAATATGCTTGCATAAAGTTACCATAGGTTTTCTCATGATGAATTTGGTGAGAAATCTATTGGAAACTGTCACTGTTTGCGGAGAGTGTGCCATCAAAACTTCAAACTTCACAGATGAAACCCTAGGGTCAGCATTCAAAGTTTCAAGAAAAGCTTGAGTGTCAAAATGACATGTGTTTTGAGATGTTTGGCTATCTTTTGTTTTTAGGGCTTCATAACCCTTTCGTTGAATGTCGATGGAATGACATTTTAGTCATTTTTTATCAATATGCATGAAATTAATTAAGCCCATGAGCTAAAACAATATGTTTTATGCCTTAGTAATTCTCAAAGTGGGGCCTTTAAGTCTTTTAAGGAGTCAATAGGCTTGTAGTTATTTTATTTTGCATTTTTTAATGTAAAGTATTTTAATTAAGTGATATTTATGAATCACTTGATTTAAGAATACTATTTTTAATGCAAAGAAAAACCACTTGAGAAGGTTTTCAATTCATGAAGAGAGGAGTTATGCTTGGATTTATGAAGTTACAAGCATATTGGAGGGTTATTTTAAGTTTGGAGACATATGCCACATATATAGGGGCATTAATACATTTTGTTGGAGGTTTTTCTTGAATTTAGGGGTGGTTTTGCATGCCTAGATGTGTGGCATGGTCAAAACCACTTTCCCCACATGTTGGAGACAGTTTTAGGGGGAATCTAGTGCCTCATTTTTAGGCTTTTTTGGTGGATCCAATCCAATGTAGCTGCTTGCTCCTATTTTGGTGCAACTACTTGGGTTGAGTTTTATATTCACTCTTGTAGCTCTTTTTAGAGTTAGTTCTAAATTTGCAGCTTTCTGAAGATAGCGATTTCTACAGTCCTTCATCAGATTTCAACATGCTTTGTAACTCATATTGTCATGTAATACAGTGAATACCTTAGATGTTAATAGCATTGAGTTATTTTGCTTCTCATTACTTATTTTTCTTGTGTGCATATCTTTGTGGTGATTGATTGAACTACTTGTGAAAACTATACTTTTCCTTGTATTTTTGTCTCACTAAAAGCACCTTGTTGCATGAAGATATATTATTACAGGTTATAAGTTGTGTGTAAAAAATGAAAAATTTCTAGTTGTGAGTTATATTTTTCCTTCTAGGATTTTGTGTCAACACCCTCTTATAAAATATTTGTGTAAGCAATATACCAAAAAAATGAGTTGTTTAAGCTTTTCCCAAGCTGTTAATTGAATTGTGTAGTTAAGAAAAGATTACATGCCTTATAGGCATTTTGGTGTATCACCATAGGGTAGTAGCTTTTAGTTTCTTTGCTTTTTTTCCCTTAAAAGTTTCATCTTTTACACCCATTCCTTAGTAAAGAAAATTAGTAGTTTAGGTGATATCCAACAAAGAACCAACTTTCTTTGGAGGTCCTTTTCTTCTATAGGTGACCCACAACCTCAGAAAAGTTCCCATGTTTCACATGATTAGCTATTTTGAGATTTAGCTTGGGTGCAAATCATAGTTTTAACATCAACATGAAGTAGACATGAAGGATGTAGATCAAGACCTTCAAATAATTGTAGAGAAATGTTTAATATTTGATCTTTGATGAAACATCATAACAATAGCTCAACAACATGCTTGAAGCTTGATAACCTTGACATGATGAGGGATCTTGAATTGCTGCAACAATTGATGAATAATTCTTCCCTTGAATGCCTTAGAAATGATCTTGAATGCTCTCTTGATGATATTGTCAAGTCTCAGAATGCTTAAATCTTGAGTGCTTGGCTTGATACCATGAGTTATTAATGAAATAATGATTTGATACCTTGTTTATATAGGAAATCCATCCAAGTTACCATTTATTAATAGATCCCAGAGGTCAAAATTCATAAAATTTGAACTTAAAACCTAGATTTTTCTGTTCAAAACCCTAAAAAGGGGCTAAATGGGACTCATACACCACTTGTGGCATATGGCTCCCACCTGGATGAGAATAATACGCCCAAGGTGGAATATGGTTCCCACATGACCTTTTTATGTGGAAAAAGTGTCGAGGTGTTAAGAAATTAAGTCTATTTATTGATATTGTCAGGATTTTGATTGAAATATGCCTTGGGATGTACAATATAGGGTCTTAGGGGCCTATTAATGATGATATTAAGGTCATAAATTCTAGAGGGCCCAAAATTCAATGTGAAAATATAAATAAATACATTTTATAACATTAAATTAACAAAAAAATAAGTCAATTTAGCTTAGAAGGGCCCAAGTTCCCATGTGAATGTGTATAACACATTACAACACTAGATTAGGTCCATTTAGTTTACAAGCCTCCTAAATTTAATGTGAAGGTGTAAATAAATACACTTTACAACACTAAATTAAAGAAAAGTTAGATTTATTTAGCTTAAAAGGGCCCAAGACCAAATGTGAATGTGTAATTTAACACATTACAACACTAGATCAAGGTGATATTAAGTCCAATTTGTCATTAATTATTCCAAATCAAGGAAGGAAAAGGTGTATTTTTTCCATCATTACAGAAGGATTTCGGTGATTCCCTTTTCTTCTCTACTCTTACTCTGTTCAATTCAATTCACCTCTTGCTCAAACACCTAGTTCAGGGCCTTTGCTAATGCTAAATAATTTTTTGTAATTAATTGTCTCTATTTTGTTGTACAATTCTTGTAGTATATATTTTATGGCTGGTTTTTTTGTCATGGTTAGTGCCTTTTTGGCTAGGCTAGCTATGTACTTCAACTACTTAAATTAAAATACTTTTTCGTAGCTCGATTCTTGCAAATCTATTTTGCTTTGTTCAATATAAAAAAGTGACTTTTAAGACTGAAAAGACATTTACAATTTTTGTATGATGCATTTGTTTACTTCTTTGACATATATATTTAATATTACTCTTAATTGTCAAGAAACTGGTATGGGAATAAAAAATGTAGTATATTCCACAAAGATATTATTATTTTATAAGTTAATATAATGTTAATATTCTAAGAAAATTAAAGTTAATGTACAAAAATATTTCACCATTCAATGGATGAATTTTCAACATATTTATAAGTTATGATCAGAAGTAAGAAACATTTATTGTGACTTATTAGTGGATATTGATCATTATTAAGCTACAACAAGCCATTTAATTATCTATCTTTTCAATGCTTCAACTTACTCTGCCTGAAGCCAAGGTACCAAATGTCAATCCAAAAACATTTGTAATGGCTCTCCTGTGTGATGAAAAAGTTCAAATGCAACAATTGGAAATTTGTCCCACCTTTTCAATTAAATTTAATTATTCTTATGAAAAAATTAAATTTAAAACATGTAAATCGAGGTAAGATAACAAGATGAAGATCCTTGATTAGAATTTTCAATATATTTTGTATTAAGTGTTTTAACTATCAATTTGTGCTTCAGCATAGTGGGATGTAGAACCAAGGTCAATTTTTTTTAATAAATCCAGCTAATCATAATCTTGATTAAAGCTCTTGTTTAAAAATTGTTATGGAATTTGATACACCAATTTGTTTAACCGGTCCTCAATGACAATTATCCTTCCTAGGAGCAATTACTAGCCAAATACTTGCATAGATTTTAAAAATACACAGTAGATGGATTGTAGTCTTTATCAAGATGGTGTTGGGCTTAAAATTTGTAGAAGTTTTAGATAGATATCAGGTGAACACCGATATTTCTTCATGGTTCGTGGCTTCTTAAATGAAGGATCTGCTATAACCTGGTATCTTTTGTGTCAAATTTTTGCAATGTCACTTTAGTGGGACATCGTCAACTGGTCATTGTGGGATATGATTTTCTTAGGAATAAAGTTTTGTCATAATTTTGATAAATGTGTGAATATTGCATTCTTCTACCAACAGGATTCTATTACTCAGTTAAATTTCTTATGTATATTTTGTAAGCACCTTTATACACGCTACATTATCCAAGATATAAATGTCAACATGTATATATTTATATTATTTCTATTAAAATTATTATTATATCTTTCTTCAATGTTATTTAATGTAACAATTCAATGATTATCTTATCATTTTCTTTTTATTGTTTTATGTAATTTCATAGGATTATTGTTCATTGAAGAAAATGTGGTTGTGGAACCACAAATTAACATCATATGTACCTGGGAAATCTTTAAGAGATTCAAAATTAAGTTCCTCTTCTAATTCAAAGTGAGTGAATGATTGATTTGATAACTTTGTTTTGAAAATGGTAGAAAGTATGGCACATTTTTTCTTTTTATTAATTTCTACAATTTTGTGGGATTATTATCCATTGAAGAAATTGTGGTTATGAAACTACAAATTAACGCCATATGTATAGCCAAAGCGGGTGATTTAATAAATTTATATTGAAAATTGCACAACATATTTTACATGATGATGTCATGAATTCAGTTATCAATTGAAATAAGTTTTTTTAATAGATTTCATATCATTTAAGTGGTGTGCTTGTTAGCTTGAGGTATAGTTTGCATGTAGCTAGACATCAATCAAAATAAATATTGTAAGTGTACATGGCTCTCACATGATTAAAGTTGGTTACTTGGTGCAAAAAATAAATTATACCTCACATGACTCACAAGTAAATAGGGATGGTGAGCTCATAAATGGCTCATAAATAGGGATGGTAAGCTCAACTGAAATAATTATTAGAAGGATTTAATTTTGAGTGCAATGTTATGAATTTTGGTAGGCATTTTAATTTGTAAGGTTAATAAGGAATAAGATGATTTTGTGGTATTATTGGGGATACTCTAAATTCTCCTACCTCTATTTATGTAGTTACAGAGTAAAAGAGAGACCAATTCCCTTCAAGTTCAGAATGGGTGGAATCAGAAAGAAGTTGATCTAGTTCACCTAGTCCTTGAGCTAAGTTTTGAACTAGGATGAGAAGATCTGATGGAGATAAGTGCTTTCACAGAGAGTCTAGCCACAAGTATTTTAATCTTGTTTGCATTGAAATTCATTGACTTCTCATACTCCATTTTGAAAAAGGCCCTCAAAGAGGGACAATGGAATTTCAAAGTCATTTTGTGTTATCCTAGTTCCTTGGAGTTTCCCGAAGAGGGTGGGGGTAGATATACTACCCCTTATCTTCTGCATAATTCCAATTGGTAACTAGGATAGGTACATTTTCTATATTCACTACTCCCTTTTTTCTTAGCATGGTAGGCAAGCCCTATGGATTTTTGAAGTCATTTTGGGTTGTTCTAGTGGCTTGGAGATATCATGTGTAATCCTAAGATCCCAAGCATGGTCAACAAGCCATGTGGTTTGAGAATATGATTTGTATCCCATAACACCGCTACCAGCTTGGGATCAATTGTGTTTGATGTAAAGTGACATGTGTCATCTATACAAGAGCTTGCATGCTCCACTCATCTTTAAAAAGCTATGTAGCATTATAATTCAATTATAATAAAATAAATGGTTGTGTTATTCTTCGTTATTCATTTATAGTAAATAATTATTTTGTGTGTTCAATGTCTATTAAAATTACAAGTAATTAGAATTAATGTTACTAGAACTTGCACTTAAAGGAGGTTCAAGGATTATTCCAATAGAATTTAACTATATATATGTTAATATGTTATAGAGTATTTGTTTGTGCATGGATAGGCTGCAAGTTGAAAGTTCTAGTTGCATGTGGCTACTGGCTAGATTAAACATTTAATAATAAGTGCTAAATAATAGAATGAAATAAACTTAGAAAAATATAGATTTTTCCTTCAAGAAATTAAGTATTATCTATTTATGAAATATTTGTATGCAGATTTAAAACATGAAACAATATAAATGAAAAAAAAAAGTTGCCATCAATTTGACAAAAAAACACTAAAAATGGAAATAGAATTTTGTCAAATCAATATTTATTTTGCTTTTATGTGATAAGTGAGATTTTGAAGGATTTAGCCTTTTACCTGATATTTTGAAGGTTTTACCATTAAATGGAAATAGGTTTACCATTAAACAACAATCTTGCTAGGGTTTGCACTTTGCTACAATGTTTTTTTAATTTTATATGTGAATTTAGGTTCAAAATCCCTAAAGAAACCTACACTTTATTTTTTAATTTTTTCATTGACCTACTCCCTTAGTACCTTGTGTCATTAGTCATTTTATTATGTTCTTTGAAACATTAAGTTAGCATCCCCTTGATCATCTCCTACCACTCACTTAAGAAGAATATTTCACTTATGCTTAATAAAATGGCTAAAGTGAGCCTGTACTTAATGTATGGTTCCCATCGCTTATTATGCCTTCTCTCTAATCTGCACGAAGTATTTTATTAAGAAATGGAACATCTCTAGAACTATGAAAAGGTTGACACTTGACTCATTTTTAGTGGTTTCCTTTTGGCATGATTTCATGAGACCGTAGATAGTTTTATAAAGGTTATGTTAATTTCTATGGAACCACAGAAAGGGGACAGGTGTCAATGTCATGTTTTTTAAAGGGATTATGTAGGTTCATGGGATGATTCAAGAAGATCTATATGTGACTTGCAGAACCATGAAATAAGGATGTATGGACTCATCTCAATGTGTCCGATGGGTTTTCTATCAAAGGCTAGGACTGTGAGCAAATGATGACACATGATAGACTCCACTAGTCCATGGGATGATTCAAGAAGATCTATATGTGACTCACAAAATTGTAAAATAAGGACATGTGGACTCATCTCAATGTCTCCAATGGGTTTCTATCAAAGACTAGGATTATGAGTAATGGAATGAAGATACATGCACTATCTCATGAGGATTTTGTATCCTAGTGCACTTAAAGTTTAAAACAACTTTAAAACACATATTTATATCATAAGTTACTCGACCATTCAATGAAATTTTGATGGATGGTTGTAGTTGAATTTTGGAATGAAATGCATAGAGCTCTAGGCTTGCAAAGTCAAACCTCTAGAATAACCCTATAACCGTTAGATAAAAATTACAAAGATCAACTATTGAGAGTTTATTTTAAATGGATCATTTGAATGACACTGCCTCTCTTTGAAAGTGATCAATTAATAGAAGGTGCAAAAATTTAAGACAACTATTAAATTTATTTTTGTGTCTATACAAAATTGTAATGTATTAATTGTGTAGTCCAAAGGTAACACGTTTCATTTACTTTAATATTTGAGCAAAAATAAAGTGAACTTTCTACTGCTAAGTGATTTTAATTTTAAGTGAAAGGGTTAGCACACAGGGAGATTGCTCATTATAGTGCATTTGGGAGATTCTAGGTTCCAACATAGGTAGTCCATGCCCATTAGTGTCTCTGTATTAATATTTTCAAGAATAAAAATCCAAGTAAGTGAAATACAAATATCCTACATTTCATCATTTCTTAAATTCTTATTTTTCAAACTTTGGGTTTAGGATTGAGAACTTGAGAGACTTAAGAAAAATTAAGGACTTAAGAGGAATTTCACATTGTGCAAGTATGTGTACCACCACTAGTAGACCAGTTGTTGGGAAAGGTAAAGCAAAATTAGTTAGAAAAATAAATTATACTAGAGTTCTTAAAACCCCAGGTTTCATGAATTAATACCATGATATTTATGATTCTGAAATCTATGGTAGGCTTACCTCAAAGTTATATTTTCATGTGAGAATAAGGTTGAAAAAAAAATGAATATCCAAAATAATCAAATAATACCAATTAATAGTGTCACTGCACCATGGGTAATTGGATTAGGGTGCATGATGTTACATGAGGTTTTCCCTTGCCCATAATTTATCATGGTCTGTTCCCACAATTATGATGATCAAAAAGAGTAATTGTTAATAAATATAACAAAGAATAAATGTTATCCATTACTACCGAGGAATTTAGAAATGTGTTGGGGTTTACAACTGAAGAATTTGGAAACATCTGCATTGATATAGAAAAGATTGCTAGTGATTATGAAGCAATTGATGAAGGGGAGAAAAATAATTTTATAAATAAAATAGTTTAGGGTAGTAATAGTAACTTATTCAAAGATAATCATAAGCCTCCTTATGATTTGGGAATTTTTAAACCATGGGTTCAGGATACTATTTCCATGCTAGCATTTTTGCTTGGACTGGATAGCAAGTAGGAAGTGGGTGCAAGCATCCTTAAAATGGTATTTAATATCCATTATGGTAAGTGACCTTCCAAATATAACTTTCTTGAGCACATTGTAGAATCAATAAATAAATATTTTTTAATTATTAAAGGAGGTTCCACTAAGACATGTAAGACTTATTAGTATGACACAACTAAAATATGAAATTATTAATAATATGTTAATTTATTCAATCTGATTTATAACTTGAAATTTCATGGAATAGAATATAAAATAGCATCAACTACAGTTTGGAATATGATTCTTAAAATGCAATATAATTAATACCTAAAAAATGCTAAATCACTTCCATTTTCCAATTCACATCTTTGTCCTCACTCTGACAATGAGATTAAGAGTTGTCTTGACTCTGAGTTTGGTCTTCATTTTCTTTACCCAACGTACATCCGCTTAACTATATCTTGAGTTCAACATTCATTGTGTCACTATCATTTGTGCCACTGTCACTAATGTTTGAAGTGTTGTGCAACCCTCTTCTTTCACATATGGACTTCTAGATTGTGAGTGCCCTTTCAAAAGGAAAAATTTGAATATTGTACCTAGTTGCATACACCCTCAAGCAATTTTCCAAATTCTTGTCTAGTTTGGTTCTTATCTTTGATTTCAAAAACCTCAATGCACTAAAAAATCTCTCATCCTCCACGAACCCCAATATCATTGTTTGACATAAATTACCAAATTTGAAATATGTTGATATTGAACCACACAATATTTCACTTCGACCTAAGGTTTCCCAAACCTTTTTTATTGATTACGGCTCCATGGGATTCTCCATGGAGTCAAACTAGTCCATCGTACTTGAAGAAAAACAGCAATCTTGTTCTCTAATCTTAATTTGATTTATAATTCCTTCTATTTTCTATCCATTACACTATCCTAAACTTTTCAAAAAGTGTTTGGACAAGGTAATTACTTTTTTATGAAAAGAATTGGTTTGTGATGGTTGTATAGGGTCCAAAATTGATGATACACAATAGACATGGCTTCAAGTAATTCATATTGAGGGGATCATTCATAAATTTATGGAAATAGTTTTTGTAATAGATTTTAAAGTACCACTTATAGATTTAAATTTTTTGTTAAAAGTTTCCTTTGAAACAGGTACTTCTCTGGTAGAGTGCCTGACTATCATACAATAGTGCATTGGTATCTCAAATCTATGTACAAAAACACATAACTACCCACTTGCATTAAACTCTAAATAATTTTTATGGATTATTCAAATCTATAATTTTTTGCTAGTTTAGAAATTTTAAACTTTGAAATGGATAATCTATTAGATATAGGTTATTGAGGTTCATGCATGTCATTCTACGTAGTTTAGTATATTTATAGATATACATAGTTTTGTCTTGGGATTTCTTCATAAGATTGTTCACTTCATCCAGCATGGGGAGAAGATCAACTAAAGTTAAGAGTGTCTCTATATCACTTAACCTATGTAAGAGATGAAGAACTTTGTCTACTGTGTGGTGATGTTCATACATTACTTCATTCAAGGATCAATATTTTGAAAAAACTCATTGCACTAGTCCATGCAAGGAGATCCATCTAGTATCAACATCCTTAAGAAGATTTTTTCCTCCTGTTATTCCCTAACTGAAATTTTTAAATTCTAAAAAATGTTTGGGACTTCGAAAAAAGTATGTGTAGATCTCGAGAACTATATTTTCAACTTTTGATACTGTGGGAAACTTTCTTAGAATTTTAAATGCTAAATTCATTATCTAGGTCATGCAGTGAATGGAAATCATGTATGGTGAACAAGTAGTTTGTAACTTTATGCAAAGATCACTCATGTGACCTTGCATTACTGAATCTCCATCAACTCCTACCACACCAACTTTTTGGCAATTGTGAAGTCATCCATACCTCCAATTTCATTCAAATATTTCTTAACTAGTTCAAATAGATTTTGTGATGCTGAATTATCCTTCATTATATGAAAAAGAGTAGATGAGGTTGGCATAAATGTTGGTGTACAGTATACACATGCATACATACCCAAGAATTATTATCTATCATAGTAACTTCATCTAAAGATAATGCAATGAAGTATTTATTGACCAATGTGTACTAGGAAAGTGAAGAGCACCCAAAAAATAATAAGTTATTATATTGTGGGTAGTCTATCATAGGATTTCCTCTAGATAAAATATGAAAAATAACACTCATCTCAACAATTTTTTCCATGTGTGTTCTTGCCATTATCTTTCTAAATTGAGCTTCAATTGAACCTCCACATGTAGCAATATTTGTCATTCTTTGCATATGCTCATCATATTCCAGGGCACACATATCAAGAAGACATTATTCCTTTGTTTTCCATCTTACTACCAATTTTTACTTTCCATCTATGATTTATTTTTTATAACCTTTACCAATATGTTTTTCTATAGTATCAAGCTTTGGTTGTAATTTCTTGTCTCTTTTACATTCCCAATTACAAATCTTACACCTACATTCTATTGGAGGTTCATATTTGTTTGCATTCTCCACTGGTTCAATGAATGAAAAATTTGATACCTAATCAATCTAAAATTTCATTGTCATATCCCACTCATGCCCCATTTTTTATTTGGTTTTTCTTTTCATCTTCCTTGCAGCAATATCATCTACAATGCCAACATTTTCATCCAAGTCAATTAACTCATTCTAGCTAACCAAGATATCCATTCCAAAATATATTTTACAACATTTTCATCCTCATTTGACTCAATTAATTGAATCCCATATTTTAGTGAGATATTTCCAATGCCTTCTTTATTAATTTTTGGTGCAAGAGTTGATGATGTAGTTCCATCTTGATCTGATGGATCAAAAACATTACCAAAGTAAGACTTTGTGGTAACTCTATGTTTTGGGAATTTTAATCACCTCTCAGTCCCTTCACCCCCATAAGGAGTCTTACTCTTGTTTCACTTGTTTCTTGACATCTTGATCTCTCACTTTGAATAAAAGCTAGAAAAAATATCTTCTTATTTAAGGACATAGAATATACATCCCGTTCCCTACTCAATATCATCTTTAAGATTGAAGCAAGAATGGAAAAGAGATAAAAAAAAACTTATAACAGTAACACTATGGAAAAATGATCACTTACCTTTAGGGTTTTATTGACTTGCTATTCATTAATGCATGAATTCATGTAGTTGTAAGTTTGTAACTTTCATATGATCAAGGTTTTAAGTCCAACTTCTGAATCGGGAGCTCACAAGTTCAGAGTTGAAAAAATTGTGTAAGAATAAATTAGAGTTTCAATTGTATTTATATCAATCCATATTTGGTCAATTCCATGGAATTTTTAAATGGTACAGTAAAATTTGGAAAATCCTATTGAAAATATGGGCAATGATAAAGATAAGCTACAATTTTTTTTAAAAAATCATTATGTGCATCTTCCTACTTCCACACTCAAATACATTACATATATATAGGAATTTAATCTCCTAAATTATAGGAAACTCTAAAAAAAAATTACCTAATTATATTGAGTTGTTTTAACAACTCAATATAAACACACAAACAATACTAACAACTACGGGAATGATATTCCCAACACTCATAAAAAATATGTGAGTTATCACTTTACCTAACATATTCTAACCCATGTGAACACTAATTTCCAACATTCCCCCCCTTAGTGTGAACATGGTACAAACTCACACCCTTCATCTATAGTATACTCATCCCTATGGCATGTCCAACTGACTCATGACCTTGATCCAAAGAAAGGCTCTCTCCTCCCATGGTTTTAAACAAGCTTACCACAAACCTTGGTGTGAACAGGAACCTCCACCATCTGTCCACCTTGTGTGGTTTTCTAGATCCTCCCACAAACCCTTTCAAGATCCATGAAATGTATTACACTGGTGCTTTTGTTCACCACTATGCTTGTACATCAAGGAAGAAATCAGCATGCATATCACAAAGCTGAGAAAACCATACTAGAAAAGGTTTAACATTACATTCCATAAGAATAGAATGTTCTTAATTGTAGTCACTATTATCAATTGCTGCCACTCAATCTTGAATAACATATACAACTACCATTGCCACTGGAAGTTATCCTTGAATTTATTCGGTTTGGCACCAAACTGACTGCAATAAACCAAGAGCTCCTACACATAGCCACCCAGTTCCAAAGTACTGGAGCCCCACATCCATCTGATCGCTTCAAGCAAGATGCTAATCCTGGCAATCATTAAGGCCTCAGACCTCTACAAATTGTCCAACCTTAGTTTGCAAGCCGCCACTCAAGCCATCAAAACTACAAAAGAAGAGCCGATCTAAAAGTGTGAATTGCGCCTATTGAGAATTAAAGTACCACTAGGTAAAGAATATATACGGGCCTCAAAATAAGAGGAGATCAATGTTGCGACTATGGTCAATGAGCATATGAGCTACTAATCAATGCTAAAAATGTATTGCTACAACCCTAAATTGATATTTGAAGACTTTAACAAAGCTAAAGTTAGAAATATGCAACCAATGAAATAAATGGAGCCTCGAATGGAGATAAGAGCATCCAAATGGTAATTATAAGCAGAGGCCACGAAATATGCCAACCTTGATGTGAATCATGAGATCACAATACCAAAACTCACAGCCACCAAAAGAATGAAATGTAATATAGCACAACAAAACAACAATCACACCCTCTATCTAAATCACCTACCAACATATTCTCCACACGTTGCCTCACACAAAGTAGTGACTCATAGAAATTACCAACTAATGTTGTCAAAAACTCCACTGACTTCTAGATACAAAGTGTTGGTACTAAAATATGATCTTTCCACAACACACGACACTAATTTGGTTGCCTACAACCTTCATTGAAGAACATTGAATGGAATCTTTATGCCATTCAAATCTTAACGGACAAGCAAATGCAAATCTAACTCTCAAATTTTGAGAATTTATGGCACATGACTCATGATGAATCTCCGCTCTAATACCATATTGAAAATATGGGCAATGATAAAGAGAAGCTACAAAAATTAAAAACAAATCATTACGTGCATCTTCCTAATTCCACACTTGCAAATAAATTACATATATAGGAGTTTAATCTCCTAAATTATAGGAAACTCTTGAAAAAAATTACCTAAATATATTGAGTTGTTTTAACAACTCAAGGTAAACACACAAAAAATACTAACTATGAGAATAATATTCCCAACACTCATAAATTTTTTTTGATTTGTCACTTTACCTCACTTTACCTCACTTTACCTCACTTTACCCATGTGCACACTGATTTCCAACAAATCCCACATGATTATAAAACAATACATTTAAATTTTGGGCGAATCAAACCTTGAAAAAACACATACGTTATAATTTTCAAGGCGATTATGGCCCTACAATTAGCATGGAGTTATAGCAATTGGAAAAACGTGTCCTCAAACATAATTAGTTTTTATGTTATTAGTGTTCAAGGGTGATCCCACAATACTATGTCTCACTTTTTTCCCAAGATGGATATTTACATCAATATTTTTAACTGAATCTTCATCTTTTGATACCTATAGCAGCTAAACCGTTAAGAATTTCAAGATGATGCAAACTAGTGATTTGTGAAAATTTTTGTGTAGATTCTAAATATATATTTTAAAAAAGTTTTCTGAAATAAATTATGAATCTTTCAACATCTCCTTTAATAACTAGTTTTAAACAAAAAAATAGCTTTTTCAAAAGTAACGTTTGTATCATTAAAGATAAATTTTATTCTATAAAGGATAAAAATCTAATTTTTGAAATATAGATTCTCAACATCAATAGGGAGGGAATAAATATTTTTTCATAATTTTTGGTTACATATTTTTTTTAATTAATTTTTGAAGTCACTGTAACTATAATTTGGACATACGTGTGTGTCGTATACCATAACTTGTTATGTATATGTCAAAATCCTTTTTTTTTGGTGAAACAAGAACATCAATATGGAGGGTAAAAATATTTTTTGAATTTTTTTACAATGTTTTACTATTTTTAAACCTTTGCAGAATGAAGATCTCAATGTTTGGAGAAAAACCTATGTTTAGAAAAAATTAAAAATTAAATACATGATAAAATGAACACATATCAAAATTATACTTTTTAGAAAGCTAGTTTCGAGGGCTACAATCTTTTGAAATATCTTGTTAGGTCAAGCTCATTTGTAGGTCAAACCCAGGGTTTGAAATTGAATTTTTTTAGGAGATTTTGATGTAGATACAAAAAAATTCATTTTTGGCACCTTCGCTAGAAGGTACCTTCCACATAAGGTCCCCATGCAAAAAAAACCATTTTATATATAAAAAAATATTTTATGGAAACTACCTTCTATTGAAGGTCCACCTTCTATCGAAGGTGTTTTTTTGCATACCTTCACTCGAAGGTACTTTTGATCGAAGTTTTTACTTCACACGAAGGTGTACAAGTGAATTTAGCCTAACCTATCCAAAATTTTCCTCTATCCAAAAGTGAGACATAACTTTGTGTTTTCACCCTGAAATGGGTCCTCATAAACAATTATTTATAAATTTTATTGACAAAATGGGTCCTCACATGTAGTGAACATTTAATGATATTGGTGAAACATGTCTTGATACATAAAGTCTTTTTAATAGTATTGGTGAATATGTAGGTGATTTTATACTATTGGAAATATATGTCTCAATCATCATAGGCTGTAACCTCTACTAGAGCAAAGTCGGTATGACATCTATCATGTCTAACCGACTAGCAGCTTTGATGCATTGTGATTTGTACAGGTCGCTATGACCTAGGTTCTATCTCACCAAACGTTCCTATCACTATGAAATTTTGTGTTCGCTATGATCTCTTACCACGTGGAGATCTCTTGCCGACAGGCCATTCAATCGGGCATTAGGGAGAATCTTGGATGTTCACTATGAGTTCCAGCAATAGCTGAAGTCTCACCGACAATGTTTGCTATTTGAAGACTTCGGGGTAAGTCTTGGAGCTCAGTATGACTTATATCGATAAGGAATGTCTCACCAACGGTATTCAATTGTTGAAACACAAGGATCTCGGAGTAGAGTCACGATAGTCTTGGCGACTATTGATGGCTTCAATGTAACTTAAGAGCTCGGTGAAACATTTGGAAAAAGACGAATGTCTTGGCAACTATCGTTTGGTGCTCGATATGATTTGGGAGTATTCAGAGTAACATCTCAGCGATATGGATGTCTTGCCAAATGTTGAATGTTTCGGCATAACCTTAATGTCTCGGTAAGTACTCTCAGTGAAGGATGATAGTCTTGGCGACTACTGATGGCTTTGGTGTAACTTAATGTAGCTCGATGAAACCTCTTGGTGAGCGGTAAGTCTTTCTGATAGGAATGTTGAGGTCGGTGTGACTTGTGAAGCAGTATGAGTCTTGCTGATGTGGAAACTCTTGCCGACAGAAATGAAATGAATGTTAGTGGATTTGGTATGACTTGTGGTGATCGCTACATCGTCTCATCGACTGTTGGGACTTATGCCGATATTAATAATGAAGCCTTTGGGCATCAGGGAGACACTTCTTGTGTCTCACCAACATGCTGATATAGTGTGAAGCCATTTGACTAAGTGAGACTATCCTATGTGGCTTGTGCCGGACCAATAGGAGAAGTCGAATGGGAACAATTGGAAGACAATCGGTTGTGATAGTTCTGTGAGGAAGTTCGACAAATAGGGAACACCATGAATATAGTTTGTAGTTGCAGATGCTTGATGGTTGGATGGCTGGTTTGATCAACAGGTGTATGAACAGTTCGAATTGTATCAAAGTGAATTCTATTCTATGTAGACTGTAACATGATGGTTCCTGTACAAGATTGTTCATGGTGAATGTTGCTATAAACATACATCAGAAAGATAAGTTTGAAACTTGTATGTAATTATTTGTTACTGTAATACAAAGTGACTTCTCTTGGTGTGGTGGGTTTTCCTCCTGTAAGGCTTTTCCCACGTATATCTGGTGTTCATATGTGGTTGTCTAATTCTCTGTTTCTGATATTTATTTCAAAGTGCATCTTAATTGAACTGTAATTGAAAAATTTAAAAGTGTATCTGCATTCTTCCTTGAGGTATTAATGTTTAGGAGAGTTTTTTCCACATCTAGCTTTCCTTACAAGTGGTATCAGAGCCTGGCCAGTTGTGTTATCCTTGTGGGTACGTTGGGTTTTTTTTGTCAATTCTGTTCAGTGGGAGTCCTATAGAAGTTTTTCAATTTCTAATTACAGATTGAGATGGCTAACACATTAGGAAATATTGAAATAGAGAAGTTCAATGGCAGCAATTTTGAGTTGTGGAAACTCAAAATGGAGGATCTCTTGGTGGATCGTGATCTTTGGATTGTTCTGTCTAGAGTGAAAACTACATGCATGAAGCAAGAGGATTGGGACCTAGCAGACAGGAAGTCTAAGGGGCTGATAAGGCTCTATTTGGCAGACTCTTTTCTTCTCAATGTGCATGAAGAGAAGACTGCATCTTCCTTGTGGAAGAGACTGGCGTTTATTTATCAGGGGAAGTCTTTGGTGAATAAGTTGTTCCTGAGGAATAAGCTATACTCTTTGAGAATGCAAGAAGGAGGGTCTTTAGCTGATCATTTGAATGCTTTTAACATGTTGCTTGCTCAATTAACATCTGTTGGTGTGAATACTAAAGAAGAGTATCATTCTATGCTATTATTGTGTTCTTTTCCAAACTCATGGGATCATCTAGTGATGGCTATTGGGAGTACAACATCCAGCTTCAAGATGGATGATATTGTTGGTTCTTTGCTGTTAGAAGAAATGAGAAGGAAATCTTCTAAGATGGAAAAGGAGGCCCTTGTTGTTAGAGGAAGGTCAAAGGAGAAAGGCAAGAAGAAGGACAAGAAGTCCAAATCAAAATTAGAAGGGAGATCAAAGTCTCCTAGCAAGAAGTCCAAGGTGAAGTGATGGAACTGTGGGCAACCGGGTCATATCCAAAAGGATTGTAAAGAGGAGAAGAAGAAGAAGAAGGGATCTTCTAACAATAAGTATTCTCATAGTGATGGTGATGCCTTCATTGTAGCCTTGGCTACACAAGCATCAGATGATGTCTGGTTGATTGGTTCTGGAGCATCTTTCCACATGACATCTCATAGAGAGTGGTTCACAAAGTATAAAGAATATGATGGTGGAAAGGTGTACTTGGTGAGTGATTCAACTTTGGATATTTTTGGCTGTGGAAGAGTCAGAATACAATTCCCTGATGGAAGAGTGAAGGGGATCAATGATGTTATGCACATACTAGGTCTGGCTCAAAATTTGTTGTCTGTCAATAAGCTGAAGGATATTGGAGTACAAGTCACGTTCTCTGGAAATGGCTGCAAGATGACTAGAGGTTCAATGGTGCTGGCTAGAGGTGCTCGAATTGGTACCCTATACAAGCTAGATGCATAGGCTGTTCAATGTAACAGTGTCTTTGTAAAGTCACTGAAAGCTGCTCATGGAGGTAAAGAGGGAAATATCCCTAATTATGTAAACTCTATGGAAGTAAAACTTCCTGCAGAGAAGACTATGCTCTGGCATCATAGGCTAGGCCACATAGGAGAGAAAGGTTTAAAAACCTTGAAGAACAAAAACCTGGTTGAGGGGCTTGAAGATTGTAATCTTGAATTTGAATTCTGTGAACACTGTATATATGGAAAGCAACATCATGTTTCTTTTTATTCTAGTCCTCATAAATCTTCTGGTTTGCTAGATTATATCCATTATGATGCATTTGGTCCAGTGGATGTTCCTTCTTTGTCTAAGTCAAGATACTATGTGTCATTCATTGATGATTATTCAAGAAGAGCATTTGTTTATTTTTTGAAAAGTAAATCAGAAGTGTTCAGTCGATTTAAGGAATTTAAGAACCTTGTTGAAAATCAGACTAGTAGAAAAATTAAATTCTTAAGGATGATAATGGAGGTGAATTTTGTTCTGATGAATTTGAGAGGTATTGGAAAGACCATGGGATTAAAAGACATAAGACCACACCTTATACTCCATAGTGGAATGGAGTTGCAAAAGGTTTAATAGGACAGTAATGGAGAGAGCACGAAGTATGCTCAGTAGTGCTGGCTTGGAGGAGAAGTTCTGGGCTGAGTTTGTATCTACTGCATGTTACCTAATAAATTGTTCTCCAAATTCTTCTCTTGTTGAGAAAACACCTTTGGAAGCGTGGTCTGGTAAGAAGCCCTCTTTAAGACATATTCATGTTTTTGGCTATGAGGCATATGCTCATGTGTCGGATGTGAAAAGATCTAAATTGGAGAACAAGGCTGTCAAATGTATTTTTATTGGCTATAGTGTTGTCATAAAAGGATACAAGCTTTGGAATCTTGATACGAGATGGTTGTATATAGTAGAAGTGTAATCTTTCATGAGCTAAAACCTTCCACTTTAGATTTGCAGTCAGAGACAAAGTCATAAAATAATAAGGATGTAGCTGTAATTCCTCCTACACCTGAGAAAGAGGAATTGAAAATTAAAATGTACCTAAAACTAAGGAGAGCTCAAGTAGTCTGAAAGTTCTGAAGAAGAAGAACCTCAAAATCAACAAGTGAGGAGGTCAACCCGTGAAAGAAAACAACTAGATAGGTATGGGTTCTCTTTGATAGATTCTACTTGTTCCTATGCTTTGATTTCTAGCACTGATGAGCCTAGGACTGTGAAAGAGGAATTTAGAATGTCTGATTTAGACTCTTGGTTGGAAGCCATGAATGAAGAAATGGCATCATTAGAGAAAAATGAAACTTGGAGTTTGGTGCCCTTGCCTAAAGGCAAAAAAATTGTTGGCTGCAAATGGGTATTTAAAAAGAAGATTGGTCTAGATGGCAGTGTGAAAAAATATAAGGCAAGATTGGTTGCAAAGGGTTATTCCCAGGTAGAGAGAATTGATTATGGGGAAATATTTTCTCTTGTACTAAGCTGACATCTATCAGATATATTTTGTCACTTGCGGCAACGTATGAATTAGAGGTCGAATAGATGGATGTGAAGACAACATTTCTTCATGGTGATCTTGAAGAATAAATCTATATGTCCCAGCTTGAGCACTTTGTTGAAAAAGGTAAAGAGAAACTGGTTTGCAAATTAAAGAAGTCTATGTATGGGTTAAAGCAGTCACCTAGAATGTGGTACCAGAAATTTGATACTTTTGTATTATCTTTGGGAATTGTGAAATCAAAATCTGATCATTGTGTTTATTACAAAGCTAAAAGTGATCAAGTGCCTATTATTGCTCTCTATGTTGATGATATGTTGTTCATAGGCAATAGTAAGCTAATGATTTATGATCTTAAGTCTCAGTTGTCTGCTAAGTTTGAAATGAAAGATCTTGGTGCAGCAAGGTATATTCTGGGGATGGAGATAACCAGGGATAGGTCTAATAGAAAGCTTTGGCTCAGTTGGAGTAAGTATATCAAGACTATTCTAGAGATATTTTGCATGAATGATTGCAAGCAGTTAGGTGTTCCAGTCTTGCAGGGAACAAAGCTATCTATTGAAGACTGTCCAAAATCTCCTACTGAGATGGAGGACATGACCAGTGTACTCTATGCTAGTGTTGTAGGTAGTCTTATGTATGCAATGGTTTGTATAAGGCCAAACATTGCCCAAGTAGTTGGAGTTCTTAGTCGGTTTATGGCTAATCCAAGAAGAACACATTGGGATGTTGTAAAGAGAGTTTTTCAGATATTTGAAGGGCACTTCAGATTTTGCTTTGTGCTACCATGAGAACTTGGTTGAATCATAGAGGACTCTCAGTATTCAAGGCTATGTGGATTCTAATTAGGTAGGGGACATTGACAGTAGGAGGTCCACCAGTGGATACATTTTCATGTTAAATGGTGGCGTAGTGAGTTGGATGAGTAAGCAGTAGGCTGCAGTCACTTTGTCCACTATAGAGGCTGAATATATTGCAGCTACAAATACTTATAAATAAGAAGTTTGGTTGAAACTTTTGTGTTCTAACATTGGTTTTGATGGAGGGAAAATAACTATTTTATGTGACAGTCAGAGTGCAATTTTTTTGGCAAAGAATCCTACTTTCCATGCCAGGACAAAACATATAGATGTATAGTACCACCCTGTATGAGATATGGTGGAGGATGGAAAGGTCAGTTTGGAAAAGGTTGATACTCTGGAAAATGTTGTAGATGTATTGACAAAGCCAATGAGAATAGACAAGTTCAGGTGGTGTGCCAATTCAATGGGCCTTAGTGCCCATGATTTTTAGTAAGTTTTAATTGTGCTCTGGAGGTGCCTGTGTGATCTTCATCAAGTGGGAGATTGTTGGAAATATATGCCTCAATCATCATAGGCTGTAACCTCTACTAGAGAAAAGTCAGTATGACATCTATCATGTCTGGCCGACTAGCAGCTTTGATACATTACG
Organism: Sequoia sempervirens; assembly: GCA_007258455.2. Taxonomy (NCBI): domain Eukaryota; kingdom Viridiplantae; phylum Streptophyta; class Pinopsida; order Cupressales; family Cupressaceae; genus Sequoia; species Sequoia sempervirens. The sequence goes on along the minus strand of VDFB02004800.1, from coordinate 553,291 downwards.
ATTTGTACAGGTCGCTGTGACCTAGGTTCTATCTCACCGAACATTCCTATCACTATGATATTTTGTGTTCGCGATGATCTCTTACTGCGTGGAGATCTCTGGATGATAGGCCATTTAATCGGACATTGGGGAGAGTCTTGGATGTTCGCTATGAGTTCCAATGATAGCTGAAGTCTCACTGACAGTGTTTATTGTTTGAAGTCTTCGGGGTAAGTCTTGGAGCTCGGTATGACTTATATCGATAAGGAATGTCTCACCAACGATATTCACTCATTGAAACACAAGGATATCAGAGTAGAGTCTCAGTGAAGGATGATAGTCTTGGCAACTGCTGATGCATTCAGTGTAACTTAAGAGCTCGGGAAAACATTTGGTGAAAGACGAATGTCTTGGCGACCATCGTTTGGTGCTCGATATGATTTGGGAGTATTCGAAGTAACGTCTCAAGGATATGGATGTCTTGCTGAATGTTGAATGTTTTGGTATAACCTTAATGACTCAGTAAGTACTCTCAACGAAGGACGATAGTCTTGGCAACTGCTGATGGCTTTGGTGTAACTTAATGTAGCTCGATGAAACCTCTTGGCTAGGGGTAAGTCTTGCCGATAGGAACGTTGAGGTTGGTGTGACTTGTGAATAGTGGTATGAGTCTTTCCGATGAGGAAACTCTTGTCGACAGAAATGAAATGAATGCTAGTGGATTCAGTATGACTTGTGGTGATCGCTACATCATCTCATCGACTGTTGGGACTTACGCTGATATCAACAATGAATCCTTTGGGTATCGAGGAGACACTTCTTGTGTCTCACTGACATGCCGATATAGTGTGAAGCTATTTGCTGAGTGAGACTATCCTACATGGCTTGTGCTGGACCAATAGGAGAATCCGAATGGGAATAGTTGGAAGACAATCAGTTGTGACAGTTCTATGAGGAAGTTTGACAGATAGGGAATGCCATGAATATAGTTTGTAGTTGCAGATGCTCGATGGTTGGATGGTTGGTTCGATCAACAGGTGTGTGAATAGTTCAAATTGTATTAGAGTGAATTCTATTCTGTGTAGACTGTAACGTGATGGTTCTTGTACAAGATTGTTCATGGTGAATGCTATTGTAAACAGACATCAGAAAGATAAGTCTGAAACTTGTATGTAATTATTTGTTACTATAATACAAAGTGATTTCTCTTGGTGTGGTGGGTTTTTCTTCTGTAAGGGTTTTCCCATGTATATCTAGTGTTCATATGTGGTTGTCTAATTCTCTGTTTCTGATATTTATTTCAAAGTGCATCTTAATTGAACTATAATTGAAAAAATTAAAAGTGTATCTGCATTCTTCCCTGAGGTATTGATGTTTCAGAGAGTTGTTTCCGCATCTAGCTTTCCTTCCATATACATGCTTCTAAGAATCTAGGAAAAAATATTAATTAGTTTGCTTGATACACGTAGTTTTTTATAGAAAAAATATTAACTACATTTTCCTCATAAAATAAATTGATGGTGAATTGAAATGCATTGGACTAATATTTTTTAGAATTTAGGTGATTTGACAATCCCGTTGGTTGCAATATATTCGTCAATTGGTGAAGATTCGCCACTAAAAAAATCCTTGGATTGAATTGGGGTTAAGGCTAGGGTTAGGCTAGGACTACTAGGTTTAGTGTTAGTATTAGGATTAGAGCTACTATTAGGTTAGAGATAAAATTAGGATTAGAGTTTGTGGACACAAAAAATGTACTCCCTTCTTGGAGATAGTACAATCTGTGGTCTAATTTGGTACTATTTTAGACACCCTTGCATTAATCACCCTTTAAAAATATATATATAGGCCCCTAAGACTCATTATTTTGGACCTTAAGGATTATTCCACCCAAAAATCATACAAATCCCTACAAACAACATTCAAATTATTCAAATTCTAGAAAACCCACCTAAAAAATTGTTGGTTTTGGGGGGATTTTCAATTTTGAGTGGAAAAATTACTGACTTAATTAAAATTTCCGATGGATGTCGGCCTGTGAGGTCAAAATAATGAATAATTAGGTATTGATGCCTATAAATATATGTTTTAGGTCTTTTTCCATAACATTAAGTCATTTTCAACAAACAAATTCAAGAGTCAAGTGTTGAATATCTTCCACAAGAAGATTTATTACAAAGCTGAAAAAACCATTATTACTCTCTTTGGACTCTCTTCCGCATTGGTCTCTGATAATGGTACACAATTTAAGAATAATGATGTGAAGAAATTCTTGAAGAACTTTAATATCTAACATCATTTTCTTATGCCTTATTACCGACAATCTAATGGTCAAGTTGAATCAACTAATAAAGTCCTTGAACAAATTTTGAAGGAAACTATTAATAAGCATCATAGGGATTGGCACACACAATTACACTATGCACTTTGGGCTTATCACACAAGTGTTCAATCTTCCATAGGGACCACACCTTACAATATTTTCTATGGTACTGAAGAAATAATGCCCTTGGAGTTAGAGATTCCCATGGTAAGAATTTATCTTCAAGAACTTATTGAAGATAGAAGTGGCAAAGATTACACCAGCTTGAGATGCTTGATGAATAGTGCATTAATGCTCTTGAACATCTTCAAGCTTATTTCAAAAGGAAACAAGACTATTACAATCTCAATGTTATCCCTTGCACATTCCACAAGGGTGACTTATTTCTATATGAAAATCAATGCAACGTCAATGCGAACCCAAATGATAGAGGTAAATTTAGTTCTAAATGGTTAGGATCATATGTCATTGACAAATTTTTTGGATCTTGTGCATACATGTTAACAGAACTAGATGGGAGCCTATCAATGTCACACATTTGTGTCAGTATTATTTCTAATCCCTTTGAATAGTATGAATGACAAAGTAGTGTTGTTAGAGCTATTGGATCATATCCTATAGTCTTTTACATTGCTTCATTCTCGAAAACTAGTATGTGTGTGTTTTGAGAACTAAGGTAATTATTTAATTTATTTTATAATTACTTTAGGTTTCATGCTACTCAAATTCATTCTCTGTATTATGTTCAGTTAAATTATAAGTGCATTTAATTTAACATAACATAATCATTGTTGGATATTGCTGATATGTGGTTGTCATTGATGTCAACACTATTTCCATTGATGTCAAAACTATTACTATTAATGTCTTTCAGGCTGTATATGTTGAGGATATTAAGAAAATTGTAATAAAATAAGTTATAGATTGTCGGTGGTATTGGTGCAGTGAAGTTCAATATGGTGGCTACCTAAGTATATTAATGATAAGAGGTTGTGGATCAAAGGGTTTGTTGTCTAGTATGTCTAGTTTATCCACATGAAGTTTTAGAGGTTCACATGAAGATTTGATCAAGTTATGAGTATTTGTGTTCTAACAGTTGTTTTGTTGCTTCAGTTGGTGTTCCTAAAAGAAGATAATGTGATTCTAGTAATGTGAAGTGTTGTAGATACTTCTGTAGTGATTCATGATGCTTGTGGATGTTTCTAGATCATGATCTATCTATGTTGGTTATTTGCGTTGATCGTTCTACTCATGATTGGTGATTTTCTTTTGTAAGTTCATATTTTTCATGTTTATGGCTGACAGAGTAGTGTGTTGTGGATCTTTGAGGAATAATTTTTGAAGGTGTTCCAAATTTGAGGATGTTGTTTTGGGTCCTTATTATGTTTTTCCCAACATTTTTTTGGTTTGCATTGCAAATTATTTATTGTTTTGGGCTAATAGTTTGTACACATTTTATATTTTGTTAAAGCTGACATGTAATTGAGGTTATCCTTAGTTGCAGATATATATGATTGATTTTTTATACCATTTGGTTGTATGGTGAGAAAAGGTATGCAAAGTATGATCTGTGCTAAGTGTGAATAATGTTCTAATCTTTCAAAACTAGAAGTAAAGTATGAAGAGAGTGAGCAGATGAAAGTGTTTTTAATTGGAATATAATTAGGCATTAGCAGATGCTATTTTCTCAGTTCAAAATCTTTTCGATGTAATCTAAATGTATCTGTAAGATAGTGAGTCTTCTTTGGCAAATAAGCCTTTTGTATTTGAGCAGTGTTCTCTAAGCAGTGTGCTTGAATGCATGTGCATTCCCCATTTATCATAATTTTAACAAAGTATAATGTTATGGACTAACCTCCACCATGGTTTTTCCCCTAATAGGGTTTCCATGTAAAAATCTTGGTGTTATGTGTGTTTCTGATGTGGTGATGATTTATGCTTTCATGTTTATTTATCAAATCTGAGAATAAGTTTAATAAGTATAATTTAAGTGACAACTGATTCATCCCCCTCTTAGTTGTTTTTCCTTGTGTTTCCAACAATCACAATGTTGTATCTAAGAGAAACCAAAATGTGTTTTACTTAGATCACATAAGATGTGTTAAATCATGAAGACATTAATTAAATAGTTTCACAATGGTTATTTAATTAATCATATTACTATTTAACATTCAAACACATTAAAATGAGTGATAAAAAATAAAATTTTCATATGTATATATATCAAAAAATTAATGTACATGTCTTGAAAATATACAATATCACTAGGGCCTATGGGTACCAGACCCCTTAGGATCTGGTACTTGTGCTGATTTGGTAGCAGGATGTCGAGAGACAGTTGTATGTGATCGTGACCGCAATCCACCAAATTTGAGTGCAAACTCTAAGCCCTGTATCTGTCCAAGGGCCTCCCGCTACTCCCCTGCTATTTGATCCCTCTCCGCTTGTAGCTGCACTACCTCTACCTCTAGTCTCTCAACCTCTATTGGGGTCTAGGATGATTATGCCTCTGCTACAGTCTCAGCTCGACAGACTTGTCTCCTCAAACTCTCATATGTTGCTCGTAATCTCGTGAATGGCATAAGTGACTTTGGATCCTACTCCAGAATGGGTGGGGGCACATAATCTAATTCCATCTCCTCCTTGTCGATGGATGTTGGCACTATCTCTGTAGCTTCTTGACAATAGAGATCATGCAAATCTCTCTTAGCCCCTGCAAGGTAGAAACAATACACAATCAATACAAATCATGATATATATAAAGAGCACAAGCACTAAAGTACATGCATTAAATCAAATATCATCACCTATATCTCTAGTAGGTTGAGAAATATCAACCTCATCCTATGTAGGGGGCATAGAAGATGTGCTAGCCTCTCCACAATTGTGGGTATTGATGCCTGCTACTGCTACTGCTCATGATCTAGTCATACGAATGGGAGAGGGCTCTCCCCACTTGTGTCAATCCTTAGTTGCTTCCTCATCACTCTCACTTAGGGTTGGCTCCTCCTCATCATCCTCTTCCACAATAATCATTTTCCTCATCCTCCTCTTTGTCCTGGACATCATAGTTAGGATCTGCATCCTCATCATAGTCCTCATTGATAACATTGGTAAATATGTATACAACTTTTTTATTGTGTCTCCTTAGCCCTATCCTTTTTGTCATCTCCCTCATTTGGCAGTGGTTTTGCATCTCCTACAGGCTCATGAATTGGATATATAGGAGTTGGTTATGATATTTTCCACCACTCCTCATAATCCCATGTGGCACTGATGTCATCTATGTCAGAGACTGAAGGCTAATCATGATCTATGAAATCAGAGTCATTCTTAACAACATGGTCTAAAGTGAGTCATATTGTATCACCTAGTCTTTGGGCACTCCACACTAACCTCCTAAAAAAGTACCATTCCCTGGGTGGCCTCTAAATCTATCCAAACTGTCACATGACTCGATTGTAGTAGAAGGGATGTATTACATGATCATGATGGCCAACCAAAAATTTGTCTAATTGTAGTCTCCTAAACTGCCTCATGTGATCTAGCCACTAAAGTGTCAGCTGATAAGGTCTCCATAAGATCTCATCCTCCTCTAGTCGGTCAAATCTCACTCTCTAAAAATGTAAATTCTCGTACTACCATAACCGTTGTAAAGGATTTCCAAAGGCTCGAGGATACCCCACTGTTGTCAGACACGAGAAGCCGGTAGGCCTGGTGCATGTGATATGCTTAAGGAACCAAAATTATAGAAGTGTACAGTGCACCATAATGTCTACCTCCCAAAAAAAAACTCACCAAGATCATAATATAAATGCACTAGGATACAACACCCCCCAGGCGTACATTGTCCTATGCTCCTCCATCCTGTATACCAAGTGAACTATTCCTCCCTCAAGGTGCGCTGCCTACCCATCTAGGATGAGTACTAGTTCCATTGTATGCATCATGATCTATCGCACAACTGGCACTTGTGAATACAACAGCATAGCCAGATCAATCTATCCTCTCACTCATTTATCGTACACTAGCCCATTTAGACAATACTACATATTAGCCTTTTGCTCATAGAATGTGCAATCTCTCTAGAAGCATACCTGCTCTCCCCAAATAGGAACTTGGAGAATGTGGTGCATGTCCTCCAGAGTAATCATCATCTCACTAGTCGGAAGGTGGAATGTACATGTGTTTGCATCCCAGTGCTCTCATAGCACCATCAACATACCATCATGGTACCTCATGGGGGGCATGAGGTATGCCCAGTAAATACCCACAACCTACAGATTCTTTGTGTCCTCTGTTGTAAGTGCAGGGGATAAATCTCTCAGAAAACTCTGCTGCCTACCCCCTAGATGCTGATGCAAATGGATGGGTACCTATCAAAAACACAAAAATATGCTTTATAACCATCTAACATCTTTAATTTTTACTTTATTCATCATGCAAGTGTACTAAATTTCATCTAGTGTGCTTTCCTAAAGGCCCTATACACTTTGGAACCCTTTTGGGACACTTCACGAAGAAATGAGACACTTTGCAAAAAAGTGGGACACTTTGCAAACAAAAGGGACACTTTGGGAACAAAAGGGACACTTTGCAAACAAATGGGACACTTCACGAAAAAATGGGACATTGTGAACATTTTTTCCAAGACCCTAAATTAAGCTAGAAATGCATAAAAATCATTAAATAATTGCATAATCACAAAGTACAAGTGGTAGAATTGACTCACCTCATGATGACACTCACCGCGTGCCTCTTGGTCTTGTAGCACGTCCAGTCTCGTAGGTGTGTAGCCCCGTCTACTCGACATATTTCATTATTCCCTCATTGCTCTCATGCTACAAGAAGGTAAAATGAAAAATTAAGTGACAAATTAATTCACTTTCAACTCTTTTAACTCTTCTCATTCTTATGTATGAAATTAGGGTTTTTACTATCTTAAGAGTTAATAAAGTACTTTTTATTCAAAACAACATAACTAGTGCTAGAGAACTCCATTTTCGACATTGTTGATGCTTTGGAATCATGATTCCACACCCGAAATCATCAAATTTCCATTGTTATGTGGCATGGTACTTGGAAATTCCCTACGATGAGATTGGTATTATTCAATGTGGCTAGTTTGCTACCTTGATTCCACCTTCGTCAAGCAAGAAGAATCAAGGGGGGGCATACATCTACCCTTGAATTTGATTTCTAGAAGTTAGATGAAAGGATTTTTGGACAACTAATGAATTCATGTTGTAGGATGTGGTTCCTAATGTTGTGGTTTTGTAGATAACGAAACTGGGGGCTTCATTCTCCCGTCCTTTGAATGAGTATCCTTTATGAAATAAAATGCATTGTTTCAAGTCCTTTAGCTTACATATGCATGTAGAGTCATATGGGCCCTAAAGTGGTGGCTAAATGTGGACACAAAAATTGTACTCCCTTCTTGGAGATAGTACAATTTGTGGTCTAGTTTGGTCCTAGTTTAGACACCCTTGCATTAATCACCCTTTAAAAAAGAACTTATAGGCCCCTAATACTCATTATTTTGGACCTTAAGACTTATTCCCCCTACAAATCATAAAAATCCTGACAAACAACATTCAAATTCTAGAAAACCCACCTCAAAAACCCTTGGTGGGACTAAGTCGCCCAGGGTGGTGACCTAGTCCCTTTTGGGGGATTTTTCAATTTTGAGTAGGAAAATCACCGACTTAATTCAAATTTTCGATGGATGTCAGCCTGTGAGGTCAAAATAATGAATAATTAGGTATTGATGCCTATAAATATATATATTTAGGTCATTTTTCATAATATTAAGTCATTTTCAACAAACAAATTCAAGAGTCAAGTGTTGAATATCTTCCACAAGAATATTTATTAGTCTATCTACAATAAAATTTAAGCTTTAGGACAACAAGCTAGGGTTTTTGCAGGTCTTCAAGCTCACTTTTTGTCCAAGATATTGCATTTTCAAGGGTTGATCATGGATTCCTATAGAGAATCATGGAGAAATCTAGGTTGAGGAGATGCAACTAGCCATCAAATCAAGCCTAAGGACTTGTTTTCAAAGTGATCCCATCTTCCTTTTTCTCTCTATTTTCAGCCTAAGGAAGGTTTGCATGTTATTAAGATTCATTTCTAATGTGATTTAGGGTATGTTGGAATGAGTCTTGCATCATTCTAATTTCATTTATGCATATTATTCTTGCATGTTAGAATAGGGTTGCATCTTATTTCAGATTTCCTAGTCTTAGACACACTTAGGGCTAGGGTTTTATGCAAATTTCATTATCTCTTTCAAGGTTTAAATACCAACTAGGGGTTTTACTAAGGTAAACCCCCCATTAGAAACCAAATTACATTCTATTTTGTAGGTATTTTCACAGATTTGGGTTTGGACTTCAATAAGAAAGAAAAGTATAGACTGAGGGCTTCCATTTCAACTATCGAATTTTTAGAAAAGCCAAAGTGGACTAAGTCACCAATAGTGATGAATTAGTTCCATTGCACATGTTTGTCAGAAATTTTTATATATCTAGATACCCATTTGGCTGAAATAGACTTTGGAGTAGTTTCCCAAATCTAGGACTAAGTCACCCAACTTGGCGTAAGTGTCCTAGTTGGCCAAAAATTTAGATTTTCCAAAATTTCAAAGACATCTGCAATCTTCATTCCAGCCTCTATTAGTTTCCAGTTGCACTCTTTCTATTTTCCTTCTTTAACTTGTTCCATACTACATCCAATCTATACTCTTGTATATCACATGTTTTCAAACATCTTGCATTTCATTAGTTTTGCATTAATAATCAACATATTTTATCAGTTTATTACATTTAAGCATATTTCATTCATACTTACATTATTTTTGAGTGGGGACATTTCCCATTTGGCATACCTCTCTCCTTTTAGGTGAAAAACCCTAGAAGTGTTAGGGAGTCTTGTGGTGCCAAAATCATTGTCCACAAGGTTACAGTTACAATTAGGATTATAGCTAGAGATATAATTAGGGTAAGGGTTAGGATTAGAGTTAAGAGTTATGATTATTATATTACTATATGTTAGGGTTATGGTTAGGGTTAGAGGTAAAACTAGGATTTGGGTTAGGTTGAGCATTAGTATTAGGATTAGAGCTAGGGTTACAGTTATGGTTAGAGATAAAATTAGGATTAGGGGTTAAGGTTAGGATTAGAGTTATAACTAGGGTTATAGCTAGAGATAGAATTAGGGAAAAGGTTACAATTAGAGTGAAGAGTAACAATTATTGTATAATTATATGTTAGGGTTTGGGTTAAGGTTAGGGCTATATATGGAATTAGAGTTAGGGATATGAATAGAATTAGTGTTACAATTAGGGTTAAGGTTAGGGTTAGGGTTAGGGTTAGGGTTAGGGTTATGGTTAGGTCTAGGATTAGGGTTAGAGTTAGGGTTGGTGTTAGAGTCAAGAAGAGGTTTAGATTTAAGGTTAGGGTTAGAGGTAGGGTCAATATTAGAGTTATGGTTAGTGTAAGAGATAGAATTAAAATGATTATTAGGATTAAAATGATGGTTAGGGTTAGAGATAGAATTAGGATTTAGGTTGGGGTTATCATTAGAGTTAGGGTTAGGGTTAGTTGTAACATGTAATATATTAATTTAATTCTTATTATAACTATATGACTATTAAAATGTGATTTATTTGATGAGATGAATTGTTCAAAAGTAAAATATAGATAAGTAATAATAATGATATATAAATAAGCTAATTTAACCATAACCCTAACCCTAAACACTAATTGAATTGTAACTATAATTGAACTTTAACATTATCTATTACCCTAAATGAACCCTAACCCTAACCCTAATTGAACTTTCACCTTAATCATTTAACTCCAATTGAATCCTAAGCCTAACCTAATCATAACCCCAAGTAAGCCCTAAAAGTAAATGAACTCTAATCGTAATCCTAACCCTAATTACAACCTAACCATAATTGAACCCAAATTCTAATTGAATCATAACCCTAACCCTAAACCCTAATCAAATTGTAACACTAATAAAACCCTTACCATATAACCATAATTGAACCATAACTTTAACCCTAACCCTAATCTTTACCCTAACCCTTAAATTAAACCTTGAACTTTACCCTTGTTAAACACTAACCCTAATTAAATTATAACCATAACCCTAATTGAAATCTAACCATAACACTAATCATAAATATAACCCCAAGATTTATTGTATAACTCTATTTGAACCCTATACCTAATCATAATTGAACCCTAATTTAATTGTAACCTTAATTAAATCATAATCCTAACCATAATAGTAACCATAATTGAACTCTATATGTAACCCTAATTGAATCCTAACCCTAACCCTAATAGTAACCTTAACTAAACGCTATATGTAACCCTAAGTGAACTTTGAATCTTTTTTAACCTTAACCCTAATCTTGATCCTAATTGCACCCTATCTATAATTGAACCCTAACCCTAATTTAATCATATCCTTAACCCTAAACCTTAATTGAATCTTAACTCTAGTTGAGTCCTAACCCTAACCTTAACCCTGACACTAAACCTTACCCTAATTGAACACTTATTAAATCTTAACACTAATTGAACCCCAATCCTAACCTTCACCCTAACCCTATTTGATTCCTAACCTTGACTCTAACCCCAAGATTTATCCTAGAATCCTAGCCCTTTCCCTAACCTAAATTAAACCCTAACCCTAAACTTAAGTGAATAATAATCCTAGTTGAACTCTAACCCTATCCCTAACCTTGATTGACCCTAACCCTAATTGATCCCTAATCATAATTGAACATTAACCATAGCTAAATTCTAACCCTAACTATAACTAAACCTTAACCCTTATTGAACCCTAACCCTAGGTTAAAACTAACCTTATTTTAACTTGAAACCTAACTTCAAACCTAACCATAATTGTACCCTAACCCTTATTAAAACCTATTATAATTTTATCGATTAAAAAGTAGGGTAGGGTTATGGTTAGGTCTTACACCCTATTGTGTTATTACCTATTTTTTATTACCTTGTTGAGTTAAAATGCTTTAATATATGATTGTGTTTTGTATATGAACCTTGAAGTATAATGTGGTGAATGAATGTGCAATTCAATATGATGTTTTAAATGTTTTGAAGATAAAATATATGATGCATATGAATGTATTGTTATTGGCTAACTATTGTTGTGATGTACTAAGCTAGATGCATGAATCAATTCATACCTCTGGAAGAGAGGGGGATTATCACTCAAGAGAAGAACTTGGTCTAGTAGCCCTTAATGAGTCTAACTAAGCATACACACAATCACATCCTAGTTGGTCTAAATTGAGTCAAGTTAGTTTGAGAAATTGGTAAGGGATCTTTAGTTTTGGTTTGGCAATGTTTTGTATTAATTTATGGTTTTAGTCTTTGAATGTTCTTGATTGGGAAAATTTTATAAAGTATTTATATTGAGTGAAATTTCTTCCTTTTTTGTTCATATTTATATATTAATCGATGAAGTATATACATAATATATATATGTATATATGTATATATGTATGTGTCTACAATAACTCATACATGTGAGTAAATACGTGCATGAGTATACATAGGTAAACATACCTATGCATGCTCATTAGGGGATAACCCATATGCATGGGAATATCCATTAGATAAATGCAACATATATACACACACACAATTCATGTATATACATCAATTGATGAATATATTGATATATGTATTTAAGTATGGATATTAAAATAATGTTATATAATATATATATGTATATATATGTATATAATTACGTTAATGTAAATATATATACATATATATTAGTATACGAATATAAGAATATATATACACAATTATTTTAATATATATGTTGATTAGCAAGTAATGCATTTGATATCATGTGAATATAAATATATTTATATTTAATGATATATCATATTTTTATAACCATTCAAAAATGTTTTTAATATAGTAAAGTGCATATAATAAATCATTGTCATATGGAATGAAATGGCTAAAGAATCCCACGCGCATGAAACACATAAAAAAGACTAAGTCTCAAAGCTTTTAAAGTATCCATAAAGTAATTTGGGTGAACCTTTTACAATGAGTTAACATGTTAGCTTGGTCAATATACTATGCATGAATAAATGGCGTTCCCATATAAAATGTGGCACCAAGTTAAAATAAATCTAAAGCTTTTAGAAGTCTATTTTGTGCTTTAAACCAACACATAAGAAAATAAGAAGCATGAGACTAAGTCAATTACCACGAGTTGGCTAAGATAGTTGACTTAGATTGCAAGTCGGAAACCTGTAAACTACATTTTTTGAGTTTTAAACATTGTTGTCATCAGGTTTTGGTTGAATCATTCTTAGCTAAAGAAGTTGGACTATGTATCTGTTGCAAACCACTATTTTAAACTAGCCACTTCTCACAATTTGAGCTGAGTTGATGCATTTGATAAGGATGGTGGCAAATTTATTAGTTTGTAGAATTAAGATGCTCAAATTTTACTATATATAGAGGTTCTCTCTCTACAATTTGTTACACACTTTTCATTCAAATTTCTTCATTGTTATCCTATTGTATTTTATGTGTGAGAGTATTCTGAGACCCTTTATGAGATACAAAGAGTTATTTTGTGAATTTTCAATTGTTGAGAGAATTGGTAAGAGGCTAGAGGTTGAAGATAGGTTGAACTTAGAAGAAGTAGCAAGTGGGCTTGTGGAATTGAGATAGGAAGGAAATAATATCAGCTAGAGCTTTTAATACTAGGTATGTGCAGGATCATCATGGAAAAAACAAGCCTTTAAGTGGCGATGAAATTTAGAAAAATTAGAGTTAGGCAACTTGACGTAAAAAATTGAATAAGTTATCTATATTATTTCAAAAATATGTAAGAATATAATTTGTAGAAAATTGAATGTAGTTTCTAAACTACTAGAATATAATCTGTAGAAAATTGAATGTAGTTTCTAAACTACTAGGTTTATTTTTTTATAAATAAAATCTATTTGGTGAAAATTTGAAATTTCAATGTAGTAGTACTTAAATTTCAGGGAAAAAATAAGAATTAGGTGTCTGTCTGACCACCCTAACCACAATAAAATGGTAATATTTTTTTATAAGATTTTAGATATAAGTAGAGGACTCATGTCCTAATGATGCATATTTTTTGCAATTTTTTTCCATATAAATAATTAATTATGAATTTTTTATTACAACTTTTAAAAAGTATAAAACTCATATGTCTGACCACCTTAACTTGGTCAAAAATTCATGAAATTTATTATTTTTTTTTTAATCCTATAGTATGTGAAGCATAGAATGTGACACACATTTCATATTCAAAAAATGTGATACTGTTTGAAAGCTATAGATGTTTTTGAATCAGCCTATCAATCGGGACTTTAGTCATCATTCAAATAGAAAATGAATAATAATAATTTATTAAACTCAAAGTAAAGCATAATTTATATTGGTGGAAAGATGAGAATCTCCTTTAAAAACCCTTTTCATTTCATCAATTTTGGGTAAAAAAAAAGTCGTCATCCACATACCCTACACATACCCATCATATCTCCACTTTTTGGCTCATCATGATCCTGCACATACCCTACAAGCATGCTAATTTCTATTCCTTTATTGTTTTATGATTGAAATGTTATTTGTTTATGGATTCCTTTTTTAGAGAGGATTGATTTAAATACATGTTAAGTTGCTTTGGATAAGATTTGCATGTTTCTTGGTTGATTCTTGTTTTTGTGAAACTATTTATTTGGATTATTCTTAGATATTCTATATTTGAATCTATATGATTGTATATCTATTTAAACTATACATAGTTTGTCAATGCTATACATATGTAGCATGAAATGTGAAATGTAGAATATGTTGATGTCTTGAGGTACTTTAGATTGAAATGTTAGTTGAAATAGGTGGTTAGATTGGTTATTCCTGGGGTTAGGATAATCCATGGGAAAGGTTGTAACTTGGGATGTATGTAAAGAGTATGAATGGTCAAAACAAAATCAAGCTAGAAAGGTGGGTGTCTAACCTCTCTAAATTCTAGGTGATGAATACTTTGGCCAAAGTAGTGTAATTAGCCACTATTTACACTGTCAATTCATTGTGATCCAAGTTTGCATACTAGGTAGGGAATGTCATACATGTAGGTTGTAGCCACTGTATGAAATCTCTAGATATGTAGGACACAACACTATGCTATGAGAAGGCTAGTATAATGAGCTTACCAAACCAATCTCTTCATTGAAGGGTAGGGCCATCTTACCAGTTAGGTTGATGTGCGGGGGACTATAGTATGTGGCTGACAAAAAAATGCTTGAGTGATGCTTTCCCTCATGAAATTGTTGGCCAATATTTGAGGAAGGACATTTGGACCATTCGTATCTCTATTTCAGTAAGCTCGTAAAAGCTATGTATGTAATCATGTCTCCATCTCTATGGAAATTGTAAATGTTAAATGTTATCTTGAATTTATGAATATGAAATCATTCTTGGTTTTGTAATGTTTCATTGTAATGCAATGGAAAAGTTTGGAATAAGGTTATTTCAAATGTGCAAATTTTTTTTGATAAAAAAGAAAAAATTTATTGCTAAGTGTTGGCTTCTTAAACTATTCACTTGTGGGTAAAACATAGTAAAATTACTAGGTAGAACAATGGGAATATTACACGTAGTATCAAAGCTACCATATTTAGCTCTGGAACCTATGTATTCATTATGTTTCCATCCAACATTATATGAGTCTAATTTTTTGAATTCTTGTGCTAGGATGGTGCATCTCAAGATGACTGCAAGGAATTCAGTAATTAGTAATGAATGTTGCCTAAGGTCCAAGAAGGAAAAATAATCCATTATTCAAACCATAGAGGGGACCAATTATGATAACACCATTTGGCTGAGTGACACTAAGAATTTCAGTCATGCCCTATCATGAATCAATCAAGAGAGAAAAAGGATGCATGAGGTTGTCAACTTTGCACCTCCTTTCTCTCCAACCAAGTCAGAATCTTTACCACTTTCCAAGGATATGCCCTTAGAATGTAGTGTTAGTCCTGCCATGATCTTTAGGGACCCTCATGTTCTTCTAATGTTAGAAGTTATTGTATTAGCCTCAAGTGGAAAATCAAAGGAATATGTTCCCTAAAACTATGTGTCTGAGGATAAGTCTAAGGGTTATTTCCCTTTTGACAATGTATGTGAACAAAAGTCTAAGGGGCATACCCCACTTAGTTATGTATTAGAGAGTGAATCCAATGGATACTCTCCCTTAGACTATTTGAATATTCATTCCATGTAAACACAAGGATATTGAAATCCTTTTTGAACTTAATGAAAACATGTTTTGGAAAAAAACTTTTGTATGAGCTCTTTTATGAAATTTCTTATGTGTGTATGTTTGTTCTTTTGGAATATATTTAGAACATTAAGTAAAATTTCTTAGGATCTAATTAAAATGAAACCTCCGAGTATAACTTTTCTTGTGAAAAATGGTTAGAACAAGAACTAACCTTGGGAGAACTCAAGAAGTAGTCCAAGGTGTAGAAAATTTCAAAGCTAAATTGGGTCATATTTTGGCTATGATGGATGAAAAAATAGAGAATTGGGAACCTCGAGTAGGAGGTAAGAGGAAAAGAAAGGGAGGAACAAGAAGTTTCTAACAATGAACAAGAAGTTCCTAACAATGAAGGGGAAAATTTCCATGATCATACGAGCAATCAAGTGAAAATGAGGATGATGAATCATAGTCTAATTCAAAGGGAACCAAAAGGAAATGACTATAAAGTGAGTTATCTCAAGATATGAGAAATATCACACCTCCAAAGTTTGAAGGTAGTACCAGGTGGAATGCAACTGAGGCATGGCTCATGGAGATGGAAAAGTATTTTGAAATCAAGAATTACTCTGAGGTCACTAAATCCATTTTGGGGGGTCTTTTTAGTTGGTTGGATAAGCATCCAAGTGGTGGATGAATAAAAGGATGGAGCTTAGGATCCATTCTTTAAGGCTTACTTGGAGTGAATTCATGGATATTTTCCAAAAATGGTGGTTACCTCAATTATTCTATGATCAAAATCTCACTGATTTTTAGAACCTGAAGCAAGGAGATTCATCGGTGAATGAATATTGGGTGAAATTCACTTGTATCCTAAGGTATGCACCCATGTACCAAAAGGATGATCGGTTTCACATAAGGAAGTTCATCATGGGTATCAATAACCAAATAGATAGAGAGGTAGATGTACACACTCTTGCTATCATGGACCTAGTATATGAGAAATCCATTAAGCAAGAGAAAAGGCTTGAATCTATCTCAAACTACCGTGAAAAGTGTAGCATAGAAAAATGGATCTTTATAAAATTTCATGCTCATTTGGGTCCTTCTTATGGATTTTGGATTAGTTTTTCCTTGATTTAGTGTTGTAATATGGTTGAAACATTCACATTAGGTCTTGGGCCCTTATGAATTGATAAGAATTTTATGATGCCTTGAAAAAGTGTTGTGAAGTGTTGTAACACACCTTCACACTTTTCTAGGATCTTATTAAAATATTTCACCTAAATAACATTTTTTTATCATTTACCAAGGCTTATTTCAAAGTGTTGTAAAGTGTTGTAACAAACTTTCACGCTTTTCTATAATTTTCCTTAATAATTAGACCTTTCTTAAGCTTTAATATTTGGCCCCATTTTACACTTGCAGTCCTTACTTAAGTGTATTTTTTAAAATAATCTCGATAAACATCATTTAAAATATCTAAATTCTGAAACCCATTTAAAATGCCTTAAGTGGGACCCATTCACCATTAGGGGTGAATGAGTCCCCTTTGGCACAAAAAATAAAAATTATTTCAAATTTCTGGCAGGTTTTTATTTTCTAAGATCTAAGGTCGGCTTGTGATGTGGTATTTTTAGGAATTAGGGAATAATTGTGTACAAATATAAGGTTTTTCTATTTGTTTTCAACCCCCCCAATCACTCAATCAATCACTTAAGCATTCTAAGCATTTTCAAGCATCTTCAAGTCTACATCCATTGGAGCTATTACTTGGATGTCTGTAGAATTATACTTCAAGGGTTTGGTGAGTTGTAGCATTTTTTTGTTCATTCATCATTCTCTTTTCATATTTTATTTCATTTTCAAGGGTTTAATTACCAATCTAGGGTTTGACCAAGGATAACCCCTATTCACTAACCCTCAACAATTTTTTCCCTCTCTTTGTATGTTATTTGTAGGTCTAGGTTGCAAATTTATCGAAGAGAAAGATTGGAAAAGTTTTCAACAAATTATCAAATCTATTCAAAGTTTTCAAAACACTAAAAGAAGCTTGGAGAACACCTACAGGTCAAATTTGATAGTTTCGGACCCAGATCTGAACCACGAGCAGAAGTGCAAACTGAGGGCTACAAATTCTGCTTTTGAATTTCTAGAAATCAAGAAGTTGACTAATTTTCCATTAGTGGAAAATGAATCCCATTGCCTTGGCCTAAATAGAGATTTTGCAGTTCTAAGTACCTAGTTGTTTGAAACCTGTTTTGGTAGAATTTTCTTGAAGTAGGACTAAGTCACCCAACTTGGTGTATGAGTCCTATTTGGCATCAACGATGAATTATTTATGATTCCAAAGCTACATTCCATCTCTTTCTAGTCTCTAGGTGCACACTTTCAATTTCATAAGTTTTTGTTACAGTTTACTTGCATTTCTAGGTCATTTTGCATATCACAGTGTGTTTTCAAACATCTTGCATTTCCTAGGTTTGTATTAGTAGTTAATCCCTTTCATCAGTTTTCAGCATTTAGCACAATCCCCTTTGACTAATTTCAATCTCATTTGCATTGAAATCTCAAGGTCTTATTTTTGACTGAGCCATTAAGATTTTTGATACCTCTCTCCTTTTAGGTGCACAACCCTAGAAGTGTAAGAGCCCCACATTCCAAAAATATTTGGCTCATTTTGGTGAACCTGACTTTAGAACATAATATTTCTGATTTATAGTTCATTTACATCCTAGGAATAGCATACATTAGAATTGCATTTCCTTTTGCATTGTTTAATTTGCATTCTAGGGTTTCCAAATTTGCATTAGTGAAAATATCATACAACTTGTACTATTGCATTTCATCTCATTAAAAATTACTAAAATTCTATATTTTCATATCATATCTATACTAGAAAACATAAAAAGCATAAAATTCATTTTCAAAATTCTGATTTTTTTTGAAAAAATCAATATGATGACTCATTCGCCAGAGAATCAGTCCCTTTGCACATTTTGCACTACAATTTTTGTCATTTCTAGTTCATTATTTGAATTTCTATTTTTTGTTATTTCCTTTCTATTTATGTTTCTAGATTTGTTGTTTCATTCAATTTCTTGTATTTAGTTTACTTTCATTCATCTTGTGTAATCTAAAATTTTCATCATGGATATGTGTTTTAATAAGATTTGGATGTCATTAAAATCCTTAGTTGATATGTCAAGTTGTGCCTTTGGAACTGATCCTAGAATGCCATTAAACTTACACATGCTCCTTCAACTCCTCATGCGTGTCCTCCTCATGATGTTGACATCATTGGAGAAGATGATGATAGCATGCATAATTTTCTAAATGATTGTCTTGAAAACCTTGAAGCTTATGCCTCATTTTACCCATCCATGAACCAGCCAAATCCTACTCCAATACCACATCCTGAGATGTTTGGTTACTTACATCCTTAAAAAAAAGTAGAACCTAAGTTCCCTACACAAGGTGAACCTAGTTCTTCTAGACAAGCCAACACTCAACCGTTTTATGATAACAAAGTAACAAACACTCCATTCAACCTTGAAGAAACATATGGCAAAGGCTTCACAATTTTGAGAAAACAAGGATGTGACACAACAACTAAACATGGAATTCATCAACTCTTAGAGAAAACTTCAAAAGATGAAAACACAATGGGGTTAGGATATTAAGATCCCTCTCATAATAGTCTCCTAGAGAATATTTGAGGCTTTGTGATGATGGCATGGTGTTCTTTGATTCCCCTCCCGATTTGAATGTCCTCCTTCCTAGAGAGCAACCCTTTCTTAATAACAATGGAAATGATGAAAGGATCACTTTTGGTCATTCTCCTTCAATTTGAGAGAAGGGTGAACTCGCAAATGAAAGAGGCCTTACAAGTTACAAAAACTAAAGTTTCCTCTCCTTCCACCACTTGAAAGTGAAAGGAAATTACAACTACTTTTAAACAAAGGACTCATACTATTATCACCTATAAATAGGTTGGTGATATATCCTAAAGATTCCAAAGTTCCACATTGTGCATATCATCACATTCTTGGACATAGTAGTGATGAGTGTTGTACATTGAAAGAAATACTGAGCAAGTATCTTTTTATGGCGATAATTGCTATCGAGTAATCCCATAAAATACTCTCCTACTCCTTGTCATGTAATAGTTGTATAAAATTCTCTTCTCACTATTACATGACATTTCCCATCACCTACCTTGGCTCATTCTTTCCTTGCACCCAATGGGGGCAAGAAGTTGCTAGCCTTGGCCAAGTAATGCATTTTTTTTGTCCCTTCGTTGTGTTATTCACCTTCCACTTATACAGACTGAGACTGGAAGGTGGATGACTTGCTTGATGGCTGATTCACATTTTCCTTACTAGCCTTTTCACTTTTACTTTCTTTTTCTTTTGTTTGATTGCATGTGCGTAATGTGATCCCCCATGATGTTTTGTTTGATGTTCTCTCTCTTTGTGACATTCTTCTATTTGTACCTTCATTCTTCTCTCTATTGTGTATCGCCTTCACTTTTTCATCTTTGTCTTTTTTCTTGTGTTTTCCTTTTGGGGATGATGCAAGGCATTGAGACATTCATGTCTCTTTCATGTTGACCCAAAAGGCTTTCTTTTTCTTTGCCTTTTCTTTTTTCTTTTTTCTTGTGTTTTCTTTTTGGGGATGACGCAAGGCATTGAGACATTCATGTCTCTTTCTTATTATTAAAGACTTTCTTTCTTATTTTCCTTTTATTTTGTCTTTTCTTGTGTTTTCCTTTGGGGATCAGTACTACAGAGAGCATTGATACATTCATGTCCTATTTCATATTGACCCAAAGTTCTTCTCTTTCCCTTTTCTTTTATCTTTTCTTGTGTTTTTCCCTTTTGAGGATGACACAAGAGCATTACGTTTATTTATATTTCTTTCATGTTGACCAAAAGCTTTTCCTTTTCTTTCACCTTTTCTTTTTATTTGTCTTGTGTTTTCCTTCGAGGATAGTACAGAGCATCAAGACTTTCCTGTCTCTTCCATGTTGACCCAAAAGGTTTTTCTTTGTTTTCTCTCTTTTTGTGTCATTCTTCCAATTTTATGTGTATTCAGGGGATGATGACAGTTCCAAGCTCCTTACAAAACATTGCAGCAATGAACATATTGACCCAAAATCCATAGATACCTTATGTTTTTGGTGTTTTCACTTTGGGGGAAACACCTTCCTTTTCTTTTTCCTTTCCTTCACATGATGCAGCCTTACTTGAAAACATATGACTTGGCATAGGGGTTTTCAAGTTGGCTCTCATGTCTTCTCTGTTTGCATTTTTCATTTGCTACTTTAAATTAATTGCTCATAATATGGTCTTAGCAATCCCTTTAAAGTGAGGGCATACATTGGAATTATTCTTTTGCATTTTTCCTTTTGCTAGTTCTTGGTCTATCCTTTTTACTTTATTCGATGCTTTTTGTCACTTTGTGGATGAAATTGGGTATGATTTCCTTCATGAGCATGGTCTATCTTAGCATATTACTTTCCTCTTAGTGTATTGATGTGACACACTACATCCCATAAGTTGCAAATTTTCTATTCTTTGATCGGTCCTCTCTTGGAGACATTAGGAACAATGTTCCCTAAGTTAAAGACCTCACATGAACTAAGCAAGACTCCTTTGAACATTCTTTGCATGTTGCATTTGTTGCTATATGGCCACCTTGCATAACACAACTTGCATGCCTATGGAGCCATCACATTTTTTCATGAGCTCCAAGCATATGAAGTTTTGTTTGTCTTGTGAAGCTAAAAAAAGCTATATTTCTTTTGTGGTGCCTTATTAAATTTATCGGAAGGTATAACTTTTTTTATGGTTGAGTGGGAAGCTGATTTTGAGGCGTGAATTTCCCCATATCCACCTGCATGTGTGTGAGTGTGTACAAGCCATGAGTGTATGTTTCTCACCTTCTAGGGCTTCTCACCTAGTGGAAAGCCACAAGTTCCATCGCCTTAGAGTGAGTATGCATTTTTTCAAACAAACAAGCTAGATCTGATCCTTATCGAGATATACAAACAATCGAAGCTTGATCTGATTATTTTTATTTCACCTTTTCTCTTCTTCATCCTTGGCATGGTATGCTTTTACCTTGTTGTTCTTGATCTCATTTTCATGTGTGTTCCTTTGTGCTTATGTTTGGTTTTCCATGGGATCTTGATCCCGGGGGCTTGATCACCCCTCTTGATTGTTATTGTCTCATCTTTCCAACATGGGTGCATTTATATCCCTCTTGATGTCCATGTTTGGCTACTTTAGTGTGAGTTTAAAGTAGAGTCATCCTCTCAGTAAAGTGGGGGCTAAATGTAGCATAGAAAAATGGATCTTTGAACATTTTCACACTCGTTTGGGTCCTTCTTAAGGATGTTGGCTTAGTTTTTCCTTGATTTAGTGTTGTAATGTGGTCAACACATTCACATTAGGTCTTGGGCCCTTGTGAATTGATAAGAATTTTATGATGCCTTACAAAAGTGTTGTGAAGTGTTGTAACACACCTTCACACTGTTCTAGGATCTTATTAATATGTTTCACCTAAATAACTTCTTTTTATCATTTACCAAGCCTTATTTCAAAGTGTTGTAAAGTGTTGTAACAAAATTTCACATTTTTCTAGGCTTTTCATTAATAATTGGATGTTTCTTATGCTTTAATTGGCCCCATTTTACACTAATAGGCCTTACTTAAGTGTATTTTTGAAAATAATCCTGATAAAATGATTTAAAATATCTAAATTTCAAAACCCACTTAAAATTCCTTAAGTGGGACTCATTTTCCACTAGGGGCGAATGAGTCTCATTTGGCACAAAAATCAAATTATTTCAAATTTCTAGCGGGTTTTTATTTTCTAAGATCTAAGGTCGGCCTATGATGTGGTATTTTTGGGAATTAGGGCATAATTTTGTATAAATATAATGTTTTTCTATTCATTTTCAACCCCCCCAATCACTTAATCAATTAATCAATCAATTAATCAATCAATGACTCAAGCATTCTAAGCATCTTCAAGTCTACATCCATTGGTGCTATTACTTGCATGTATGTGAATTTCTACTTCAAGGGTTTGGTGAGTTGTAGAATTGTTTTTGTTTTTCATCATTCTCTTTTCATATTTTATTTCATTTTCAAGGGTTTAATTACCAATCCAGGGTTTGACCAAGGCAACCCCCTATTCACTAACCCTCCAATTTTTTTTCCCTCTCTTTATATATGATTTGTAGGTCTAGGTTGTAGATTTATCAAAGAGAAAGATTGGAAAATTTGTCAAAAAATTATCAAAGCTATTCAAAGTTTTCAAAACCCTAAAAGAAGCTTGGAGAAAACCTACAAGTCAAATTTGACAGTTTTGGACCCGTATCTAAACCAGGAGTAGAAGTGCAGATTGAGGGCTGCAAATTCCACTTTTGAATGTCCAAAAATTAGGAAGTGAACTAATTCACCATTAGTGGTGAATGAGTCCCACTACCCATTCCTAAACAGATATTTTTCAATTCTAAGTACCTAGTTGTCTGAAACCTATTATGACAAAATTTTCCAAAAGCAGGACTAAGTCGCCTAGCTTGGCGTATGATTCCTAGTTGGCATCAATAGTGAATTCCTTAGGATTCCATAGCTCCATTCCATCTTTTTCCAATCTCCAAGTGCACACTTTCAATTTCATAAGTTTTTGTTATAGTTTACTAGCATTTCTAGGTCATTTTGCATATCACAGTGTGTTTTCAAACATCTTGCATTTCCTAGGTTTTGCATTAGTAGTTAATCCCTTTTATCAGTTTTCAGCATTTAGGACAATCCCCTTTGATAGATTTCAATCATTTACATTGGAATCTCAAGGGATTATTCTTTAGTGAGCTATTAATATTTTTGGTACCTCTCTCCTTTTATGTGCAAAACCCTAGAAGTGTAAGAGAGCCCCACATTCCAAAAATATTTGGTTCAAAAAGAATTGAAAGAATTTCAATTGGTCACAAGCCAATCAAGCTTCGAAGAATCCTAGTGAAGGGAAAGGTTTTCAAACACAAGGGGACAAGCAATCCCATAATAATTATAATGAACCAAGAAGAGATAATAGGGGGGAACAACAACAACAATGTTGGTGGGAATGAAGGAAATTTTGGAAGGCCTACGAAAAGGAAGGGACCATTGAAAGGATTTTTTACATGGGGTGGAGATCACTTTGCAAACTAGTGTCCCAGAAAACCATCAAGGTCACAACCACATGGGAACCCTCTTCCTCCTCAACAAGCTGCTTTGCAACAAAGAATTCATACAACATTAGACAACCGACAAGTAGAATACCAGATTATTCGAGTAGAAATTCCAAGTACTTTGTTTGGTACACCCATCTCAATTTTAATAGATACTGGTGCCACAAATTTTTTTGTTTCTCCTAGTATATCTAGTAGATTTTCTAGAAAATTTAGCTTCATGGAAAAGTCTTGAATTTTTGAATAAGCAAACCAAACAAGAGCTAAGGTGGATCAATGTCTATTTGAAGCAAGGGTTGAACTTCTGGGTTTTTCTACAGAAGTGAATTTGTACATATATCCCTTAGGTTCTTATGATGCCATCTTAGGGATGAATTGGCTATGGAAATATAGGGCCAAATTAGATTGTCATGCAAAAATAGTAGAATTCTTAGATGATCTTGGATAATAGGTGTCATTGCAAAGAATTCCTACAGAAGTTAAGCTGCAATAGATTTCCACCGTACAAATGCATAGATCGAAGAATAAAGGTTGTCAACTCTTCGTGGTGAAAATGGAGAAACTTGAGGAATGCAAAGAGTTCATTTCTCAAGATGATGTTGTATATTATGGACCTTGAGACCTCCAAGAAGCGAAAGATGGTGAGGTGGTGGAATTACTAAAGTTGGATATGGAGAAATATCTTAGCCTACATAAATTTGTAGATGTATTTCTAGAAGAATTATCTAGATTTCTTCCCAAGGGAGTGTTTGATTTCTCCATCAACATAGTTCTAGGGTCGAAGGCTATATCAAAATTTCCATATAGGATGACCTTGATAGAATTAATGGAGCTAAAAGCTCAATTGGAGGAATTATTGTCCAAGGGACTAATAAGAATGTTTCACTGTAGGGAGCACCAGTGATCTTCGTTGAGAAGAAAGATGTTACACTACACTTATGTATTGATTATTGGTTGCTTAATAAAGCAATAATAAAGAATAAATATCCATTGCCATGTATCAGTGATTTCTTTGATCAGATACAAGGAGCAACAATGTTTTGAAAGATTGATCTATGATCAGGCTATCATCAATTGAGGATCAAAGATGAAGACATTTTTAAACCAACTTTTAGGACTAGGTATGATCATTACAAGTTCATGTCCCTACCTTTTGGATTCATGAATGCACCTACAACATTCATGAACTTGATGAAAAATTTATTTAGAGAATTCTTGGATAGTTTTGTGTTGGTCTTCTTGGATGATATTTTAATTTACTCCAAGAATGAAGAGGAATATCTCCAACATCTAGATATTTTTCTCCAACGTTTAATGGAGCATAAGTTGTATGAGAAAATCTAAAATTGTACCTTATTTTAGAAGGAAGTGAAGTCTTTGGGTCATGTGATTTCAACTGATGGGATTGTAGTTGATCCAACAAAAATAAAAGTAGTGCTTGAGTGACCAGTGCCTAGAAGTTAGAAGTTTTATGGGTCTAGTTGGGTATTATCGAGAGTTAGTTTTAAACTTTTCCAGAATAGCTTTTCCCATTACTTCATTGTAGTGGAAAGGGGAGAAGTTTGAATGGTATGAGAAATATCAAGCAACATTTGACCAACTCAAGGAGAAGTTGATCAAAACTTCAATACTGAAGGTACCAAATCTAGATGGTGACTTTATTGTCATCACAAATGCTTCAGGAGAAGGTTTTGGTGGAGTATTGATGTAGAAAGTGTGAGTTATAGCCTATGAGTCAAGGAAGCTGAAGCCTTTTAAGTAAAATTATGCTTCACATGATTTGGAATTAGCAACAATTATCCATGTATTATAGATGTGGAGACACTATTTGTTGGGGAAACCTTTTGAACTTAAGACTGATTATCATGGTCTAAAGTATTTGTTTATTCAACCTAATCTGAATGCATGGCAAAGGAGATGGTTGGAACTGATATCTAATTATGATTTCAACATCAATTATATCAAGGGAAAGGAAAATTGGGTTTACGATGCCCTAAGTCGTATGAGACATGTCTCCTTGATGATATCAATTCAAATTGATTTCAAAGGTCAAGTGTTGCATAAATCCAAGGGTGACAAGTATTACGATCAAGTCAAGCAAGTAATCTCAGATAATCTACAAGATCCATCGTACAAAGGATTTCATTTTGAACCTAATGGTTTACTAATGTTTAAGGGGAGAAGTTATGTACCTAACTCTAGGAAATTAAGGAAATTGGTGTGGAAAGAAATTCATAATGAACCATATTCTAGACATCTTGGTGTAACTAAGATGTTAGCTGATGTAAAACCATTATGTGTCACTAAAAAGTGTATACTTTGCTTGAGATGGGAACAATTGATGATAAATTGGACTTAATGAGGCCTTGATTTAGTGTTGTCAGGTGTTTCACACATCCACATTAGGTCTTGCGCCCCTACAAACTGAATAAAATGCATTTATTAATGTCTTGTAAAGGTGTTGTAATGCATCTTCACTCTTTTCTAAGACCATAATATCATAATTCACCTACATAACCTTACCAAGACCTATTTAAAAGTGTTTTAAAGAGTTGCAACAAACTTTCACACTTTCCTAGGCTTTTCATCAATATTTACACCTTTATTATGCTTTAAATGGCCCCTTTATACACTTACAAGTCTTATTTAAGTATCTTGTTGAAGAAGAACCTGATAAACATTATTTAAATTATCAAAATTCCCGAAATCCACTTAAAAATTCCCAAGAGGAATAAGTCATCATTGGTGTCAACATAGTTCCATTTGGCTCAAAAACCAAAATAAACTTAAGTTTCTTTCGGGTTTTTATTCCTTAAGACCTAAGGTCAGCCTATGATGAGGTATTTTTAGGAATTAGGGCATAATTGTGTATAAATATAGGGTTTTCCCTCTCATTTGGACTAACTCATCTTAATTCATAACTCATCATCATTCATCCATCATTCATCATGTTCTCAAGTCAAGCAAGCTAGGGTTTTATCATTGTAAGTCATCAATATAGCTTCCAAGGACATTCAACGACAAATTCTTCATGTTTTGCTGTAGAAATTCAAGATCAAACATCATGGCTAGGTATTCACTCCATTATTACATGCTTCATTACATTCTTTCTTCATTTGGTTTATTTACCTAAAAAGGGGTTTGACCAAGGAAAATCCCCATGCCCTAACATTCACCATTTCTTTCTTTTTCATTATGTGTGTGCAGATTTAGGCACTTTGAGTGTTTGAAGATCATTGAAGATAAGGTTGAAGACTTGTTGAAGACATATCCTTGTTGAACAAGCCAAAATATCAACAAAAAGTCACTTTCAGGCCCAAAAATTAGTGTTTTAGAAGCAAACAGTTATAGGGAACCAGAGTGTAGAACAAGGGCTTTCGTTTCCACTTTCAAATTTTAAAAAATTAGGAAGTGGACTAAGTCACCAATGGCGGTGACTTAGTCCCATTGAACCTATTTTTGGGAGGTTTTGCAGATTTGGATACCCATTTGGCTGAAACAATTTTCTGAGCAGTTTTCCTGAAACTGGGACTAAGTTGCCCAACTTGGCGTAAGTGTCCAGTTGACTTTTACAATAGTTTTATCAGAATTTCAGACCCTCATTCTATCCTTTTTTAGTCTACAGGTGCACACTTTTTGTTTCATAACTTTCTATTTAATTTTGTTTGCATTTCTAGGTCATTTATCACATGTTTGCATATCACAATGTGTTTACCAACACTTCAAATTTCTTAGATTCAGCATGAATAAGTAATCTTTCTTTCATTTTATTGCACTTATACATCATAAATTAGACATATTTCATCCTTGTTACATTAATCTTGAATAAGGACATTGTCCATTTTGGCCCATCTCTCTCCTCTTAGGTGAAAAACCCTAGAAGTGTAAGAGAGCATTAGGGTGCCTAAATCTTTGTCCACATTTTGGTGAACCTAAATTTTGAATACTTTTCATTTCTGATTTGGATTCCTTCATCATAGCTCTAGCTCGCATTGACCTTGCATTAGGGTTTGCATGGGTTAGTTTGCACGCTAGACTTCAAGTTTTGCATTCATAAAAAGTGCATTTAGGTTGCATTTTTGACATCTAAAATCATTAATTTTTTTTGAAAATTTGCATTTTCATCTTAGTTCTGCATCATACCACATCTTTAAAATATGAAAATCCATTGAAAATTCTTGAAAATTTTGAAAAAAACCCTAATTGGGACTAATCTGCCACTGTGGGCGACTCAGTCCTAGTTTAGATTTTTCATTGTATATTACAGTATCAGAAACCTCATTTTTGTGCTTCCTAAGCCTCCTAGTATCATATACTATAAGTATAGAAATTTTTGGGAACATTTTTTATGCATCTTTCTCAAAAACATTAATTTAGGGTAGTCATTTTTCAAATCATTTCCATCTAAAGCATCATTAGATCTGAAAATGCTCACATTTATGAAATTTTGCATAACATGGATAAAATTACTTTTGACTTTTGCATACACAATGTTTCTATTCATAAAAAAATTCATAAGTTTGATAAAAGTGCTTTTAATTCTTGCATATACCTTGTTTGCATTCTTAAAACTTTGCTATATTGGATAAAAATGTTTTGCATCTTTGGGTATACATTGTTTATATTGCTGAAATATTGCATGAAATAGTTACAAGTGCTTTTAAATTTTGTTCAAACAATGTTAGTGCCTTACATATTTAGACATGTTAAGAAATATTTCCCATCCCCTCCCTATGAGAGTGTTTTAGTGACAAATAATACAACTTTGTGCATTCCTAATGATCATACATGTTCTTCTCTTAATATCTCTCCTCTTGGTGAAGAAGATATTTTAGTAGAAGAATCAATTCATGAGAGTTTTGAGAATCCTAGTTGTTTCTCTCCTTTTACCTCTCTTAATGGACAAGACATTCACAACCAACCTAACATAACCATAGGTAACCATGACAATAACATTTATTCTTCTCCTAGTATCTCTCCTTGTTGTGAAGAACATACTTTGTTGTTAGAAAACACAATTGATGAAGGTCATGAGTATCTTCACTGTCCCACTTTACCTAGAAAAAATATTCTTGAGAAAGAACATTCAACCAATGATCATTCCCCTACTTGCAATGTTCATTTTAGAAAAACCAATCCATGCATGTCAAGAACATTTGATTTTTTGTTCTCCTAAAAACTCTTCTCATAGGGAGAATATCATGGTGCAAGAGAATGAAAACAATACTAATGTGTCTCCCTTCGATAAAAAGGTGACTCTAGATTGTCCTTCATTAGAGATACATCAAACCAAGACTGCTGAGGTTATGAATGTGCAAGTTTCCATCAGTGGACCTCATACATACCCCATGGGACATCCTAAGAACCCTTTAATTCTCTACCCACCTTCACAAAAACAACAAGCTCAACACCAACCTAAACCTATCCTTTACCCACCATCACATCAACCTCCACCTCCACCTCCACCTAAACCTGAGTTTACCCTATACCCACCTAATCATGATGTTGTTGCTCACACACACTACACTAGAAACAATCTGCAACCACCACAACCCACCCCAACACCATTACCCTTTCCTAATTTTCCTCCTTCTCCTTTATTAAGGGAGTATGATCTCATTGAAAAACTTAATAGCACCCCCACAAAGATATCCCTTTGGGGGGTATGTGCAGGATCATCATGGAAAAAACAGGCCCTTAAGTGGCAAAAAATTCAGAAAAATCAGAGTTAGGGAACTTGATGTAAAAATTTGAATAAGTTATCTATATTACTTCAAAAATGTGTAAGAATAGAATCTGTGGAAAATTGAATGTAGTTTCTAAACTACAAGGTATGTTTTAAAAAATATATATATATTTGGTGAAAGTTTGAAATTTCAATGCAGTGGTACTTAAATTTAGGGAAAAAATAAGAAGTAGGAGTCTGTCTGACACCCTAACCATAATAAAATGATAATATTTTTTTATAATATTTTAGATATAAGTAGAGGACTCATGCCCCAATGTGATACATATTTTTTTGTAATTTTTTTCCAAGTAAATAATTAATTATGAATTTTTTATGACAACCTTTTCAAAAATATAAAAAACTCCTATGTCTGACCACCTTAACTTGGTGAAAACTTCATGAAATTCATTTTTTCTTTTTTTAATCCTATATTATGTGAAGCATAGAATGTGACACATGTTTTGGATTCAAAAAATGTGATATTGTTTGAAAGCTATAGATTTTTTTCAATCAGCCTATCAATCAAGACTTTAGTCATAATTTGAATAGAAAATGAATAATAATTACTTATTAAATTCAAAGTAAAGCATAATTTATATTGGTGGAAATCTAAGAATCTCCTTTAAAAACCCTTTTCGTTTCATCAATTTTGGGTAAGAAAATAGTTGTCAGCCACAAACCCATCATATTGCCACTTTTTGGCCCATCATGATCCTGCACATACCCTGGGACGTTCTTCAAAATTCACCTACCTACCACACTATGCTTCAAACGGCCTTACAACAAGTTCCTATCCCTTCTAATGTGCAACCAAATGACATATCAACCATCATTCAAGGCTTGAATGCTGACATTATGTTTCACCAAAGTGAAATCCCCCCTTTGGAAGTGTAAAACCAAAATGAAGCTTTCATAATCTTATCTCAATATAAAACAATAGGGATAAAGAGAATCCTTGTTGACAATGGCTCCACTCTTAATGTGTGTAGCACAAAAACCTTGGATAGGCTTTGTGTGGCTAGATCACAAATTCAACCCGATTCTTTATCTATTAAGGGCTTTGACAATGAAGAAAAGAAACTGCTTGGTGTGATCACTTTACCTATTACAATTGGAGTGGCCACATTGCAAACACCAATCCATGTTATGCCACATGAAATTTCATCTAATCTCCTTTTAGGCATGTCATGGATTCATGACATTAATGGTGTGCCTTCAAATTTTCATAGTAAAATGAAATATTTTTACAATACCACAGTCCACATAATTGATTATGATCATGAGCCTTATAGTGTCTTACAACTCAAGAAAACAAAGAGAACCCCTTGAACACCTTAACACCAACCACACAATGGAACCTGTGCAATGAAACAACAAAGAAAAACACATTGAAAAAGTCATGAAGCTATTACATGATGATTGGGGTTCCTTAGACTTCACACCAACACTCATGGGGGAATACAAGATCATAAACAAAGATTCCAATAAGGCACACAAAAAAGCAGACATGTCAACACACAACTCAAAAGTCAAACGCATCCGCCTCAACCACTCTAGAAGAAAAGCCAAGAAATTACACAACCTTTTACAAACACAACAATGACCAACAACCCAATACATAAATAATGCAAAAGCTTTATGGAAAAGCTTATGAACTTATGAAACAACTTGGCTATAGTGGAAAAGGATGTGGTGCTAACGAACAAGGTATCCATAACCCTATAGATCCTATCACACAAAAAACAACTTATGGTCTTGGTTATTGTCCATTGACAAAAATTTCCAAGCCTTCACTCAACATCAACACTCTCACACAACATTCTTCTAAATCAACTTTAACTATACAACATCTTGAACTAATCGACACTAGCAATCTTGATTGTTCTCCTTTGCACACAATTAAAGAAACCAATACACCTTCACTTACTATTAATGTCATCTCGCAAAACACTAATGATCTAAATTCATTAGATCTTATACCCTCCTGTAAAGGAAAGAACAAAATCTCACAATCTAAAGAGTTTTGTATTCATATGACATCTTGTACTAAGCAAGAAACATATTTTTCACAAACTATAGGACCACCTTCTCCAATTGATCAAGAGGGTATCTTGTTGAGACTCCTCCAAGATCAGTTAATAACCCTTCCTCCAAGAACTTGAAAGAAATTATATTACAAGACTTCATTTTGTGACTATCATAGAGTTTCAGATCATTCTACTAATGAATGTAAGGATTTGAGTAGTAAAATCCAACATCTTAAGGAGTTTGGTCTTCTTCCTTTTGTGGGGGCACCTAATTCCTCTAATTGATACTAATTTTCACTCTAGCCTACATCTCATTAATCCCCTTGGCTCACCCTTGTCCTGCACTAAGTGGGGGAAAGGGGTTGAGTAGCATTGTCCTTGTATGTCACTTATTGTTGCCTCTTTTGACTAGTTGTTAACCTTTCATGAATATATAAGAGCAAGCTTGGGATGTGGATGACATGTCTAAAGTTGACTCACATGTGACATACTCATTGAGAATGTATTTTATCGGAAACATATGACTTGGCATAGGGCTTTCTGAATAAGCTCTCATGTCTTCTTCTACTTTAAAGCAATTTCTCATAGTAATGAAGTTAGAAACTGCTTTAAAGTGGGGGCATACATCAACGCTCACATTTCATTGTGTGATTTTCTTTTTATTGTGAAATTCCCTCTCTTGGAAACATTAGGTACAATGTTTCCCAGGATGAGACATTGCACTTGTCCTCTCTTGAAAACAAGATGAGACTATTTGCACTTTTCCTCTCTTCAAAACATTAGACACAATGTTCCCTAAGATGATACCTTGCATGAACTAAGAAAAATCCCTTTGAACATTCCTTGCACTATTTTACATTTACAATGTCTATGAGTGTCAAGCATATGAAGTTTTTCTTACCTCATAGAGAGCTTGAAAAACATTTTCCTTTGTGGCACCTTCTTAAAGTTATCAATAGGTATAACTTTGGTATGGTTGAGTGGGAAGCCCATTCTGAGGCATAACTTTTCCCCATATCCACCTATGTGTATGTGAGCACATATCAGTCGTATGTGTCTCACCTTTTAGGGCTTTCTCACACCGCGGAAAACTAGAAGTTGTGTGGCCCTAGAGTGAGTATACTTGGGCCTTCTCACCTAGCGGATAACCAAGATTTCTGCCACCCTAGAGTGAGTACACATTTTTGAACAAACAAGCATAGATCTAATCCACAATGTGTTGGAAAAATGATCGAAGATTAATCCACCTCATTTTCATTTCTCTTCTTCCAAGTTATTGCCATTGCATGATTACATAATTTTCAGGAATTAGTGCATAATTGTGTATAAATATAGGGTTTTCCCTCTCATTTGGACTAACTCATCTTAATTCATAACTCATCATCATTCATCCATCATTTATCATGTTCTCAAGTTAAGCAACCTAGGGTTTTATCACTGTAAGTCATCAAGATAGCTTCCAAGGACATTCAAGGGTAGATTCATCATGTTTTGTTGCAAAAATTCAAGATCAAACATCATGGAAAGGTATTAACTCCATTCTTTCATGCTTCATTGCATTCTTTCTTCATTTGGTTCAATTACCTAAAAAGGGGTTTGACCAAATCAAACCCCCATGCCCTAACATTCACCATTTCTTTCTTTTTCATTGTGTGTATGCAGATTTAGGCACTTTGAGGCTTTGAAGATTATTAAAGATAAGGCTGAAGACTTGTTGAAAACATATCCTTATTGAACAAACCAAAATATCAACAAAAATTCACTTTTATGCCCAAAAATTAGAGTTTTAGAAGCGAACAGTTATAGGGAACCAGAGTGCAGATCAAGGGCTTTCGTTTCCACTTTCAAATTTTTAGAAATTCAGAAGTGGACTAAGTTGCCAATAGTGGAAAATTAGTCCCACTAAACCTATTTTTTGGAGGTTTTTATAGATTTGGATACCCATTTGGCCAAAACAGGTTTATGAGCAGGTTTCTGAGCAGTTTTCCCAAAACTGGGACTAAGTCGCCCAACCTGGCATAAGTGTCCCAATTGACTTTTGCAATAGTTTTATCAGGATTTCAAACCCTCATGCTATCCTTTTTCAGCCTGTAGGTGCACACATTCTATTTCATAACTTTCTATTTAGTTTTGTTTGCATATCGCAATGTCTTTTCCAGCACTTCAAATTTCTTAGATTCAACATCAATAAGTCATCTTTCTTTCAGTTTATTGGACTTAAACATCATAGATTAGACATATTTCATCCCTCTTTACATTAATCTTGAATGAGGACATTTCCCATTTTGGCCCATCTCTCTCCTCTTAGGTGAAAAATCCTAGAAGTGTAAGAGAGCATTAGGTTGCCAAAATATTTGTCCACATATTATATTTTTGGAAGGGAATGAAAGGTGATGCTGCAATATTTGTAGAAAATTTCTTAAGATTTTAAAGAGTGAAAGCAAAGCATCATCACCCTGCAAGTCTTTTGTATCCTTATGAAGCTCCAAAAACTAAATGGCAAGTCATTAGCATGGATTTTGTGCAAGGTCTTCCAATATTAAGGAATACGCACAATGCCATTTTGGTAGTGGTGGACAAGCTTACAAAGGTGGCTCATTTTATTCTAGGGAATTTAACTAATGGAGCTTGTAACATTCCCATTGTTCTACCTAGAAATTTTACTATGTTTTACCCATAAGTGAAAATTATATGCATCAAACATAAGGAGCAATAAAAAAATTCTTTTATTTTTAATAATAAATGCAACATTTGAAACATAAATTTTCTAAACTTTTCCATTACATAATCAAAGAATCATCTCAATAATATAAGTATGATTTCACTTTACATAAATATATTCAAGATAGCATTTCACATTAACAATTTCCATATAGATGGACACATGATTACATACATATCTTTAACAAGCTTACATGAACTATAAATAAAAATGGTCTAGAATGTACTTCTCCCAAATCTTGGTTTCCAATTGCATGAGGAGAAGCATCACTCAAGAATTTTTCTTCCATCCATGGACTTATTGTGGTCCCCCGCACATCTACTAAACTTGGTAAGTTTGCCCTCCCTTGGATGAAGATATTGGTTTGGTAACCTTATCCTTCAAATAGCCTTTCCTAAGTAGAGTGATGTGTCCTACATATCTAGAGCTACCATAATGTCAACTTATACATGTATGGCTACCTTAGCCAAGAATGCAAATTGGATCACAAAATGAACTGACAGTGTAGACAATGACTACCTACATTACTTTGGCCAAAGATTCATCACCCAGTTTCTTCAAGTGAGGTCATCTGTTCACCACATTAAATGCTCAATTTTTATTGATCATTAGTATTCTATTCTAAGGTTATCCCCTTTCTCGTGGATTATCCTAACCTTAGGAATAACCTTCCCATAAACTCTTATCTAAATGGAATTACTACAAGTATCTCAAAACAACTCTATCTTATGTTATGCACCTAGAGTGTCATCATACTAGGTATAGTATTAACATTCTATGTATAGTATAAATAGTATATAATTGAATAACTCCCAGTATAGTATATATATATATATATATATAAGTATAAACCCAAGAAAGGTTTGACTAATGCAAGTAACAAACAAGAGACATGTAATAATTTCCAAGCATCATCACATACATAAAGACAATCTTTCCAAACATAGCAACACACTAAACAATCTTTGAACAACATAATAACAAATGAGTAGAAATTAGCATACCTATTTAAAGCTCCAACGTCCAACTATTCTTCCCTCCTAGCTTAATGGCTCAAGCTCGCTTGCAACTTCCTCTAAGAACAACCCAAATTCCTCTACTAGCTTCTCACCGAATCTCTCAACTATACTAATGCAAATCAGCAAATCAACTATCTAACTCACTTTGCATAGAAATTGCAGCACAATAACACAAGGTAAATGGATTAAAAAGTATAGTAATTGGTAGAATGAGCACCTCCATTTATACTAAATTGTGAGAAACCAAAGGCTACAAACAAGTTAATATTTCTTCCACCTTTCTATCCTCATGCAACGACTCATTAAAGTAACTTACATATTTGTAACACATAACAATCCTCACCATTCAAATGGTTGAGTTGACTAGTTTCAAGGGACAACAAGACTCTTGTACTAAGTCAAATGAACAAAAAGCTACTAAGCAAGTTTCCTAAATCGAATTCCTTCTCATATTGCTGCCAAGTTTACTTTTGACTGAGTCTCAAGGCTAAGATATTGCTTTATCAGACTTATGTGCAGTAAACAAACTTCTTATGCATTTCAAAGACTACAACATTAGTGCCACATTTCATACCTTGGTTACCTTGAAGATAGCATGGGTAGACTATTTCTATATTGCTTTAAACTATATTTACTTCTTATTGCAACATATACACAATAGTCTTAATTTTATACATTCCTCATATTCAAAGTTGACTTGGTCTTTTGTTGCTTTATGCACAAGCTATTCTATGCCATGCACTACCAAGGTAGTGCCATATATGCGCCTATGCTTCTTTAAATAACTTCACTAATATTAAACATTACGCTATGCATTGTGCTTTAAAGCTATCTCAAATGATTATTAATTATATACTATATATAATATATATATATATATGTACACATATTTATATATCCTTCATGATATATATATATATATAATAAACTTATCTCACATGGTTAACATATACATTAATTTTCAATTATCAAAAATATATACATATATATATAATAACATTACGTATATATGGGTAAGTGCAAAAAGATGGGGGGCCAAAAAGGGGGCTTAAGTGGCCACTTTTTTTCTAAAATTGAGAAATATTGACCTTGGACATGAAATTGAGGATAGTTACACTCAAAATTTTGAGATGCAACAAAAACAAGGATCGTAGTGCTCCAAGTCTACTTTCTAAACTACTAATTTATTTTGAAAATTGTTGAGAATAAGGGGTTCAAAAGAGGGTCTCACATAATTTGGTTTTGTTTTTGTCAAGAAAACATTAACATAGCAACTTTTGTGGGAACATAGCACGGTGAATTTTTTTTAGTATTTTTAAAATCACTTCAGTGAGAAATTAGCTAACAGTATGTAGTTGATGCATGATTTTTTAGATAAATTTTTATTGAATATTTTATTTTTAACTAATTTTCAAAGTGGACACTTCCTGAAAAATAGAATTTTGGCTATGATACCCCTACAAATTTTGGAAACTAATTGATTTTTTTTTTAAACTATTTGTAGAATAGAGTCTAGTTTTTAAAAATGTAATTTATTTGAAATTTTGATGAACGGTTAATTTATAATGAAAAAAACACCAAACACTAGTTTTTGCCAAAAAAGATACACACAAACAAAATAAATTATAGATCAAAGGCTTAACATTGTAAAAGGGTTACAAAAATTACATCATTGGATAGCTAAGAGAGAGCCTAACATTACCTAGGTGTTCGATTTATTTGACATTGAAACACATGCAATCCTAACAGTGAGCATGAACCTGATTATGTGAAATATTGTAAAATTTGCAAAAACACATCTCTATTCATTTGGAAGGCCCTCCAAGCCTTTGGGTTGGTATTCCAAGGAAAATACCAAGCCTAAGGCTTGGGGATTCCAAAAGCAAGATATAATGTGAGCACGTTATAATGCGCTTGGGTTATATCTTAGTTTTGACATGGTTTTTGCATTTGTGCAGGACATGTCTAGCAAGACATAATGTGATCATGTTATAACGTGCTCGTATTATGTCTTGCTTTGTGTTAAATTCTACTCTATTGAATGTATGTTTATATATTTGTATGTTTGTATGTACATGTATGCTTATATGTCATGTATATATGTATGTATGTATGTATGTATCAATGCATGTATGTATGTATGCCTATATGCATGTATGTATGTAAGATTGTATGTACATATGTACATGTATGCTTGTATGTATGTATGTATGTATGTATTTATGTATGTCTTTAGAGGGAGGGAGAATTTTAAGAGAGAGAGAGAGATTTGTCTAGGTAGGGTGGGAGGGAGAGAGGGAGGAAGAGAGATGAGAGAGAGAGAGGTAGAGAGGTAGTGAGAGAGAGTCTTGAGAGAGGGAGATGGGGTGGAAGGGAGAGACTAAGAGAGAGGAAGTGGGATATAAGGGGTTGGAGTGAGATGGACTTAGCTAGGTAGGATGGGAGGGATAGAGGGAGAGAGAGAGAGGGAGGGAGAGAGAGAACTAAGAGAGAGGGGGGAGAGAGAAAGAGGGGGGAGAGAAAGAGAGAGTTATGTAGGTAGGGTGCCAAAGGGACATACTTGAGAGTGTGAGAGGGGTGAGAGGGAGAGACTTGAGATTGTGACATAGAAATTTGGACCCTCTTGAGAAAAGAGACAATTTCACGTCTAATTGGACCCAATTTTGAATATCTTTACACTATTTATTCTTCAAAACAACATTTATAGGTCCCTAAGACCCATTATTTTTTATCTAGAGGCTCGTTTCACCTGAGAAATCACCTAAAACTCGGCAAACAACACTTAATTCTTTCATGTCCCAAAAACCCACCTTCAAAAATCAGTAGTGGGACCCATTCACCACCTTAGGTGAATGAGTCCCCTTTGGTGGGACCCATTCACCAAGGGTGAAAAATGAGTCCCTTTTGAGGGAAAATTCAATTTTGAGTGGGAATTTAATTAATTCAACTTAAATTTCTGGTGAATTTTAGCCTATTAGGTCTAAATAACAGGAAATTTAGGTATTGTTTCTTATAAATACTCATTTTTAGTCATTTTACACATCTTTTAGTCATTTCACAAAAGCAATTTTAAAGTCAAATCTTCTACAACAAGTTTTATTGGAAAATTTGAAGTTTTAGGACATCAAACTAGGGTTTTTGCAAGTCTTGAAGCTCACATTTTGGATCAAAGTTCAACATTGCAAAGAGTTGATGATGGATGCTTATGGTGAATCATGGAGAAATCTAGGTTGAGGAGATGCAACTAGCCATCAAATCACACCTAAAGACTTGTTTTCAAAGTGATTCCATCTTCCATTGCTTCTCTATCTTCAAATTAAGTTTTATATCTCATTTGCATTCCACTTGCACGTCATTTTATCGCCATTTTTGATGTGTTGTTTTGCAAGAATTTTGAGCTGTTTTGTAGGAATTTTTAGAGATCTCAATTTGGGTTTTCATCAGAAATTGTTGTAAAGGTGTCAAGTTATGGAACAAATATATGAAATCACAAAAATTTGAAAGTGTACTGATTTTCCATGCATGGGGAATGAGTCCCTCCTGAGGTGCCATTTTGAGTTAGATGCAAATCTAGACACCAAGTTAGCAGAAAATAGTTCCTGTGTGAAAAATTTTTAATTGGGACCGATTTTCCCAGGGTAGTGAATGAGTCCTAGTCAGCCAAAAATCAGGTTTTGACATATTTCCATATTGCTTTTCAGTCTTTTTCAGCTTCTAAGGTGCACTTACTCAGAGATTTATCCTTTTGTTTAGTTTAGTTCACATTTTAGTTCATAATTTCAAGATTTTTACAAACATCATTGTGTTTTCAAACTGTAGACACCTAAATTTGGACACTTGCATTTGTCCAAATTTTTCCCTTTTCATCTAAACATCCTCTTATTCACGTTAATTAGGTAATATTTCTATTATCTAATTAATATTCATTAATCCTTCTAAACCCCTACGGTATTCAGTTAATAATTAAATACCTTACCCCTTTACTCCCCTTTTCATCAAATGAATTAAATAAATATGACATTTATTTAATTCCTCACATGTACATTCTTTTCCTTAATCCTAACCAACCCCCTAATCTCATCATTAGAGATGTGCACAGGCCTAATCCTTGATTAGAATGTGTCACATCCTCCAACTTTTAAAAGTTGACTTCTAATCTCCCTTAACCACTAATTATCTTCTAATTACTGATCAGTTAAGCCTAATCAGTATCTTGGTCAACACTACCCATCCCCCAAGGAATTTTTAATTCCTTTTTATTTATCCAAGACCCTCTCTTCCCACAAGGAATTTTTAATTCCTTTTTATCTTTCCAAGACTCTCCTTATTCCCATGCAAGTTCTAGAACCTTTGACTTGTCACATCACTCACATGTGTTAAAGTCTTCTAGAATATTTGACTTGTCACATCAGTAACATGTGAGTAAGTACTTACCTTTTTAAGGACCTTGTCTTATCAAAGGTACTTCTTATCTCTCTCTTTGGGAACCTTGTCTTATCCACAAAATTCTCCAATCATGTAAATTTTAAATTCACTTTTATTTATCCAAGATTCTCCTCTTCCCCATGTGATCATTGAGAGGTCACATCATCCTTATTCCAAGGTACTTACATGCACCTTCTCATCACATGCCATCTTCCATCTCATGTGTCCTTGTGACACATCATCTACCACATTAAAAGATGTGAGGGCTTGTGAGTCCTCAACTCACTACAACCCTTCATCTTTCCCATGATGGCAAGATCTCAATCGTCCATCTTTTTAGGGTTTCTCTCCATAAAATGGAAGATTGTTCTTTCATTCTCCCAATTAACACATATTCATTCAACACATTCATTCACAACCAACTTTCAAGCTCAAGACTTTAACCAAGCTCTCATACTTGCATAACCTTCATCCACCATTGTTGCACACTAAAGGTTTCATCATATCCATTGCATTCATCTTCTCAACTACCTGCTTTGCTCATTGCATTCCTTATCAAACCCTGAACATTTTGAATCCATTATAGCATCTTTCTATCAAAGGGAGCACACATTAATCAACCATCAAGGGCCAACCAAGGATCAATTCAAGACAAGGTATAATTAGCTTCTCTTTTATGTGTATTTTGTTTTGAATTCAACTAGGCTAATCTTGAGGTGTCCGTGTTATTTTCCTTTCTTTTTGCATTTCATTTTGCATCTTTTAGAGTAGGTTAAGATCATT
Source organism: Sequoia sempervirens (assembly GCA_007258455.2). Classification (NCBI taxonomy): domain Eukaryota; kingdom Viridiplantae; phylum Streptophyta; class Pinopsida; order Cupressales; family Cupressaceae; genus Sequoia; species Sequoia sempervirens. Next base: position 512,741 of record VDFB02004800.1, on the reverse strand, counting down.
GGTTCACATTTTTGGCACACCCGGTGGGACACACAAATGGGTCCCTATCTTTTATGTGTTCTGTTGTTTAGGTGTTTGAAGGTTTAGGTTGCAGATAGGAAACCCTGCCCTTGCATAGGGGAAAACTGGCCCAAGGAGGGGTGAACCTGCCCCAACTTGGGTGAACCTACCCTTGTAGAGGGGAAAACCTAACCTTGACAAAGGTAAAAAAATAGTTAAAGTGCATTTTTTCATCTGTTTTCTAATTGTTTTATGTAGAGGGGCAAACTTTCCCTTATAGAGGGGTGAACCTGCCCAAAATAGAGATTTCTGCAAGGAAAAACTATTGTTTTCAGTACATTTTCAATCTGTTTCTTCACTATTTTCTATAGAGGGGCGAACCTTCCCTTACAGGAGGGAAAAAATGCCCTAAGAGGGGTGAACCTACCCTACAGAGGGGTGAACCTACCCCATACAAGGGTGAACTTGCCTAGACAGAGCCTTTTGTGAGGTAAAAACAATCATTTTAGCTTTGTTTTGGCTTCCATTTTTTATCATTTTGTGGTCCTAACCCCCTAACATCATCTTTTTATGAGTGTATCCCTTTCTTTTCCAACATTCATGCAGCTTATTTCATGCTTGATGGAGAATGAATATAAAAACAACTAACATTTTTCTTGCAAGACGATCAGTTTATCTAGTTTGTTTATTGTTTTCCTTATCATTTTTGCTGATTAATCTAGGCACATAGTTTAATTAGGGGGAGTCAAGTCATTACTTTCTATACTTGTAAGTCCATTGTGGAACCCAAGGGGGCACTACTTCGTTCATGATTTTCCATTGCACTTTGTGTGAGCTTGGGGAGTAGCCGAAAACTATTAGTGCTCTCTTTTTAGTGGGACCTGCTTGGGGATTTCATCACCCCAAGGGATGATCCCAACCACAAGTACTAGTTGGGTATACAAAGGGGGGGAGCCAAAGTTGTACCCCAATCCAGTCACGTCGTGTTTGGTAGAGCGCCAAAGCTAGGGTGATACCTAGATAGATGTGAAGAGTTGGTCTAAGCCCTTCAGTATCTCATTGGGGTTCTCGACTAATGCTTGTAGATGAGTTGGTGTTCATGGTTTTTCCTCAAGTACCGAGAGTATATCAAGGACTCCCTAGGCACCTTGTTCATCCTAAACTAAAGACTATGTTAGCCATACCCCTCATCACTAATCTTAGGATTGTGTTGTCTGTACTATCTTCTTTGTGCAAAACTAGTGTGTTTCTTGTCGTTTGCTTGTTGTTTGCAATGTTTTTGGTCCTTTTCCTTAGCCATTTTCATCCGAATTGAGTCTAAGTGAGTTGAAAAAGGTGACCTTTCCCTCAAACTTGGGTGAACCTTCCCTCAATAGGGGCGAACCTACCCTTTGTCTTAGTCATTTTGTAGCTTGTTTTTGTCAAAATTATCAATCTTTTAACTGAACAGGCGAACCTGCCCTTGCATGGGCGAACTTTCCCCTTGGTTTGGGTGAGCCTACCCTTAACTTGGGTGAAATTTCCCCAACTTGGGTGAAGCTACCCTAACTTGGGTGAACCTGCCCAAACTTGGATGAACTTGCCCTCTAAACAACCTTTTTCACCTTCTATTTAGCCATTTTGAGCACCTGTTTTCCCATTTTGAACACCCGTTTTCTCATTTTGAGTACTCATTTTCCAATTCCATGTAGTCATCCCCCCATTCTAAACATCCTTTCATCATATTGAGCAATCATCCCCTCATTTAGAGTAGTCACCCCCTTGTTTTGAGTGCTTGTTTACTTGATCTGAGCATCCGTTTCTACCTACTTTTCTTCGAATAGGTGAACCTACCCCATAGAGGGGTGAACCTAACATGTAGAGGGGAAAAAATTCCCTCTAGAGGGGTGAACCTTCCCTCCAAAGGGGTGAAATTTCCCTCCAAATAGTCACTTTTTCCTTATGTTCAGTCAAACAACTTGTTTCAACAGTTGGTTGAACCTGCCCCACAAAGGGGCGAACTTGCCCTCAGAGGGGTGAACCTGCCCCTATAGAGGGGAAAACCTTCCCTACAAAGGGGTGAACTTTCCCTACTTGGGAAAAACTTCCCTCTAAATAGTCATTTTCACCTTTCATTCAGTCATTTCTAACACTCATTTGCCTGTTTCAAAGGCACGTCTCCTCAATTTGACCATCCACCTCCTCATTTCAAACCTCTGTATCCTCATTTCAAGCATCCATTCCACATCCCAAACATTTATCCCCTTGATTTGAGCATTCATTTCCTCAATCTGAGTAGTCATCCCCTTGTTTCGAGCATCTGTTTGCACGTTTCGAGCATCTATTTCCCACCTCTCATTGAATAGGAAAACTTGCCCTTGATTTGGGTGAAATTTCCCTTGATTTGGGAAAAAACATGCCCTTTATTTGGGTGAACCTTCCCTAGTTGGGAAAACCTCCCCTAACTTGGGTGAACTTTCCCCTCAAACAACTAATTTCACCCTTTGTTCAGTCATTTCGATCACCCTTCTTCGCATTTCAAGCATTCTTCACCTCATTTCAAGCACCCATCTTCCTGTTACAAGAATCCTTTCATTCATCCATTCTAAACATTCGTTCTCTTCATCCGAGTAATCATTCATTCATTCTGATCATTTGTTCACTCATTCTGAGTAACCATTCATCCATTTTGAGCATCTGTCTCCTTGTTCCAAGAGTCAATCCCCCATTTTGAGTGTTCGTTTACTCATTTTAACTAATCATTTCCTTTTTCCAACCAATCATTCTTCTATTTTGAACCTCCTTCTCTCATTCCAAGCAATCGTTTGTCCATTCCAATCATCTCTTCACTCATTCTGAGTAAACGTTCATCCATTTCAAACCTCCTTCTATCATTTCATGCTCTCATTCAACTGTTTTGATCAATTTTTTACTTGTTCTAATTAATCTTTCATCCATTCCAACTTTTCACCTCCTCATTCTGAGATGTTCATCCATTCTAGGTAGTCGTTTACTCATTTCAAGTACTTGTTCATCCCTCTCGATCATCTGTTCACTCATTCTGAGTATTCATTCATCCATTCTGAGCTTTCATCTCCTCATTTTGAGAATCGTTCATCCATTCCAAGTAGTCATTTACTCAACCTGAGTAGTCGTTCACCCCTCTCGATCATTTGTTTACTCGTTACGATTAATTGTTCATCCATTTTTAGGTTTCATCTCCTCATTCCAAGAGTTTTTTTCCCCAATCCGATCATCCTTTTCCCCAATCCAATCATTTTGTAGACACCTAAATTAGGACACTTACATTAGTCCAAATTTATCCCTCTTCATCTAAACACCCTCTTATTCACATTAATTAGTTAATATTCCTATTATCTAATTAATACCATTAATTCCTCTAAATCCCTAAGGTATTTAGTTAATAATTAAATACCTTACCCCTTTAACCCCTTTTTCATCAAATGAATTAAATAAATATGACATTTATTTAATTCCTCACATGTCACATCTCTTTCTTAATCCTAATTATTCTCCTAATCTCATCATTAGGGATGTTCACATTCCTAATCCTTCATTATGAGGTGTCACATCCTCCAACTTTTGCAAGTTGGCCCCTAATCTCTCTTAGCCAACTAACCATATTCTAATCCTTCACTAACTAGCCTAATCAACCTCTCAAGGAATTTCTTAATTCCTTTTATCCTTCCAAAGAATATTAAATTCCTTTTTCTCTTCCCCATGTGATCTTTGACTTGTCACATCAAGTCACATGTGGACTCTTCCCCATGGAATCTTTGACTTGTCACATCAAGTCACATGTGACAAGTACTTACCTTTTTAGGCACCTTGTCTTATCTAAGGTACTTTTTACCTCTCCCTTTGGAACCTTGTCTTATCCACAAGATTCCCCAATCATGCGAATTCTAAATTCACTTTTTATTCCTCCAAGGAATCTTCTCATCTCCCAATGTACTTTCAAGGTACATTTCCTTCCTCTACATCATGTACCCTCCTTCCACCTCATTTACACATCACCATTTCTAGGAAATCTCACATTCCACATGAAGATGTGAGGGCTTGTGAGTTCTCAACTCACCGTAGCCCTTCATCTTGGCCTTGTTGGTTTAATATCAACCATTGAATTCTCTAGAGAATTCAACTTCCTCTATAAATACCCCCTCTTTTCTCTCATTTAGGGGGTTGATCATTGTACTAAACAAACTCTTGCAAAATCTTCATTAGAGCCACACTTAGCTAAAAATTTCATTCCTTGCATCCATCATATGTAGCATTTTTATTCATTTCTCATCCACCTTGCATCTCATATCAACATCTTTTGTCATCCAAGGAGCATACACAAGATCAAAAATCAAGGGCCAACCAAGGAGCAACTTAGCAAGGTAGAAGCTTTCCATCTACATTTGTTAAGTTTAACATTTTTTCCCAATCTTGAGGTGTTAGGTGTTTTTATTATTTCTTGCACATTTGTTCTTGTTGCTCATTTCTAGAATAGTATTTTCACCTGGTCATATTTCTGCCACACCCAATGGGACCCACAAATGGATCCTGTTCTTTCATGTTTTCTATTTTTTCAATGTTTACAGGTGCAGGTTGCAAAGGGGCAAACCTGACCTAGCAGAGAGGTGGACCTGCCCATCTAGGGGCATACCTACCCACCTAGGGGTGTACCTAACCTTCAAGGGTAGACTTGACCTCCTCCAGGGGTGGACTTGACCCAACAAAGGGGTGGACTTGACCTCCTTAGAGACCAGAAACAAAAGATTTGTAGTTTTTTCATAGAGGGGTGAACTTGACCTCTAGGGGTGAACTTGAACTCCAGGGGCGAACTTGACCTTTCCAAGGGTGTACCTGACCTCCAGGTGCAAACCTAACCTAGAAAACTAGTGAACTTGACCAAAAATAACTTTTTCTAGAAGGTAAAAAGTGAAATTTAAGCACTATTTTTTACTTTTTTGAGTGTTTATGACCCCCTAATGTGTCATGTTTGTGTCTGTGCAAGCATCTAATCAACATTTGGAAAGAAACAAGAAGAAAAATCGTTAACAAGTTTCCTTACAAGGCTATTTATTTATCAATTTTTGCTTATTTCTTGATAATTGAGGCACTTAACTTAACTAGGGGTGTCAATTTACCTTGTGTGTTGTGCTTATTGGTAAGCTATTGACATATCCAATCTCCTTGCACCATTTTTCAATCCTGGGTGACAAGAAATCATAGCTTACCAAGTCCTTTTTGTGTCACCTATTTTCTTTTTATTAGGAGACTTACTTGGGGATTTCATCACCCCAAGGGACGATTCTGACCATGCATACTGGCGGGGTATATAAAGGGGGAGAGAAAAAGTTGTACCTCAATCCAGTCATGTTGTTATGGGTGAAGCATTGGGATGATGTGAAGAGTTCATCTGACCCTTTAGTATCTTGCTAAGGTTCTTGACTCATGCTTGTGATGAGCTGGTGTTCATGGTTTGGACCTCACGTATCAGGTGTATATCAAGGACTCCCTAGTGACCATGTTCATCCTAGAATAAAAGACTTTGTTGGTCATACCCATTCTACTAGACTTAGGATCGTGTTGCTTGAACTGTTTTCTTTGTGTGAAACTAGTAATTTTTTGTTCAGTTGAGTTAGCCTTATCCTATGAATGTTGTTGTTGTGTTTTGGGTCCTTTGCCTTAGTCTTTTATCTAAAAACCAAGTTCAGACTTGTCCACAGGCGTACTTAACCTTTAGGGGTGAACCTGACCTCTTGCAAGGGCATACCTGACCTCTGAACCAGCCCCTTTTCAGCCTATTTCAATCAATTTTGTCCAATCTTCAATCAGACAGGCATAGCTAACCTCTAGGGGCATACCTAACCTTTGGAGGTGGACCTGCCCCTTGAACAGTCAGTTGTGTCACCTATTTCATCATTTTGAACCCTCGTTTCATCATTTTAAGCACCCGTTTTGTCGTTCCAAGAAGTTTTTCATCCCATTTCGATCATCTGTTCACACATTATGAGTAAATGTTCATGCATTTCAAACCTTCTTCTATCATCTTGAACTCTCGTTCTATCATTTTGAGTAAACGTTCATCCATTCTGAAACCACTTCTATCATTTTGAGCTCTCGTTTGGCCATTCCGATCATCTGTTCACTTGTTTTGAGTAAACATTCATCCATTCTAAAGCTCATTTTGTCATTCTAAACTCTCGTTCACCCTTTTTTATCATTCCTTTACTTGTTCTAAGTAAACGTTCATCCATTTCAAACCTCCTATCATTTTAAACTCTTGTTCACCCTTTTTGATTATTCGTTTACTCATTCCGAGTAAATGTTCATCCATTTCAAACCTCCTTATATCATTCTAAACTCTCATTCACCCATTTTGATCAATCATTTACTCAGTCCAAGTAATCTTTCATTCATTTTGAACCTTCATATTCTCATTCCGAGAATCATTAGTCTGTTCTTAGTAATCGTTTACTCATTTTGAGTAGTCGTTCATCCCTCTTGATCATTTGTTTACTCATTCTGAGTAATCATTCGTTCATTTCAAACCTTCATTTTCTCATTCTGAGAATCATTCCTCTGTTCTTAGCAGTTGTTTACTCATTTTCAGTAGTTTTCCATCCCTCTTGATCATTCCTTTACTCATTCTGAGTAATCATTCGTTCATTTTGAATCTTCATCTTCTAATTCCGAGAATCATTTATCCGTTCTTAGCAGTCCTTTACTCATTTCAAGTAGTCGCTCATCCCTCTTGATCATTCGTTCATTTCAAACCTTCATCTTCTCATTTCGAGAATCGTTTGTTTGTTCGTTCTTAGTAGTCATTTACTCATTTTGAGTAGTCATTCATTCCTCTTGGTCATCCGTTTACTCATTCTGAGTAATCTTTCATCTATTCTGAGCTTCCACTTTCTCATTCTGAGTAATCTTTCATTTATTCTGAGCTTCCATCTTCGCATTCCAAGAATCCATTACCTGTCCCGAACTTTCATCCTCTTCATCCTAACATCCATTTCCTCGTTTCGTGCACCTGTTTACCTACTCCAAGTAGCTATTTTTGTCTATTTTTCACCCCATGGGCTAACCTAACCTCCAGGGGCGAATTTGACTACCCAAGGGTGAACCTAACCAGCCAGAGGCATACCTAACCTCCAAGGGTGAACCTAACTAGCTAGAGGTGTACCTGACCAACCAAGGGTTAACTTGACTAGCTAGGGGTGTACTTGACCAGCCAGGGGCAAACCTGACCAGCCAGGGGAAAACCTGACCAACCAGGGGCATACTTGACCAGCCAGGGGGGAACCTGACCATACAGGGGAAAACCTAACTAGCCAGGGGTGAACCTAACCAGCTAGGGACGTACCTAACCATTCATAGTCATATTTTCCCCTCAAACAGCTAATTTCATCCTCTGTTCAGACATTTCGAGCACCCGTTTGCCCATCATCAACACTTTTCCGTAAGTCATAATTTCATCGAACAAACCACATGGATGCTACTTAGAACATCATTAGAGTCCATATCTATCATCAAACCATCCATCCCACTCATCTAGACTTCATTTTGAGGGTTTTGATTTTTATGTTGAAACTTTCGAAGGCCATAACTTTTGACTCGGGTGTCCAATTGGGGTGAAATTTTATAGGTGGTTGCGTTATGAGGTGGCATGTGGATTTCCAACCAACCTTAAGTTGGTTGGACCCCATTTTGACACATTTTTGGGGCTCCAAACTTTCATCTTGACCCTCAAAATTGTAATTTAGTATTTTTTTTAGTTTTTGAAAAATTATTTTCGTTAATAACTCAGAATGCATGTCTCAGATTTGGGGTGTTAGTTGGCAATTCATCCTATCTTAGTTTTGGGTATTTTTTGGGAAAAAATTGGACTCTCAATGGTATGTCTGAAGTTTCCTAAAATGGCAAAATTTGACAATTTTTGAAAACTACCAAATCTAGTAAAAATTAGATTGTCAACACCTTGCGTCATCTAGTTAAAATCCCTGAACTTGGTTTAGAATCAATCCTATCATGTGCTCTAATCCAATCCCAATTTGAGCTTTGGTCCATCGACATTCTCACAAGTTCATTCATCTATCATTTGAATCACATAAAGAGCATCTCTGGGTTAGGTATCCATCATCACTTTCCCCATCCAAATCCTTTGAATTTCATTTGAAGTAGTTATCCAAATTAACCTAAGTATCTAATTTGATCATTATCATCAACATCCGCTTAGGATTTTCATCTGTCCTAAGTTAATCATCATCATCGGCCCAATAAATCCACTTTCAATCTCAAAGGGTATTTGGTGCCGCAATCATCCATTTATCCTTTAATCCAATCAAGCAATATCCTAGGTCACCTAGGGTAATCTCTAAATAGGATTTACAATCCCTTTTGTTATCCTATCCGATCCATCAGTTGATATTATCCAATCCAATCCAATCGCATCCTTATCCAATCACCTTTGACCCAATCAATTTGCTTCCATCTCAAAGCAGATTCAGTGTTGTGCTCATCCTTTGATAATCAAATCTGATCATCGAAATCAATCCCATCACATCATCTAATCATCCTACTTTGAGCTTTAATCCAATCCTGATTTGAGCTTGACCTAAATCCTAATTTGAGCTTTAGTCTAATTCCATCCAAAATATCTGATCCATCCTATTTATCCTTTCATCATCATGAATCCTTACCCTTCATCAATAGTAGTCACAGGAAACCCTAATTACGTCAACAATGATAATGAACATCTTGTCGATCAAGAGGAATATGACATAGATCCCCTTGATGCTATCATCGCTAGTAAGCTTTCTCCATCCACTTCCCACAATCCAATCACCCCTTCAAACTATCCTGTTATTTCTTCATCCATGCCTAATCACACTCCTTACACTACCTTTGACAAGGGATATTCACTATCTTCCTTGATTGTATATGCAACATATCCTTCATATACACATTCCTCTTATCCAACACCCGCATCCCCTTATCCTAATCCACCATCCCAACATTCCTATCTTAATCCCTCATCCACATCCTCCTATCTCAATCCTTCATCTGCATATGCCCACTACCCTAATCCTTCATACCAATCTTCCCATCCTACTCATACATCTACACCTTCCTATCCTAATCCAACATCCACATCAACTTATCCTAATATAACATCCACATCTTGTTATCCTAATCTGTCATCCACATTTCCCTACCTCTATCTACCATCTCAATCTTCCCATCCTGACCCACCATCTCAATACCTTTATTACAACACACCACCCATATCCTCTAGCATCGATCCATCATCCATGTCATCCAATCCTAATTCACCATTCCCATATCCTTACCTTAACCATCCATCCAATCCTAATCCTCCATCTAATCCTGTTGCTATATCCAATCGCATTCCTTCATCTAACCCTAATCCACCAATCCATAGCCCTAATCCTCTACTAGCCCATAATACGTCATCCACTCCTACCTCGCCATCTCAGCCTAGAGTATTCAAGTTTCTCACTCTAGAAGTTCTCGAAGGACTCATGACAAAGAAGACATTCCCCACTCCACCTCTTGAAGTCATGGAACCATGCCATCCCGATCCATCATCCATGGTAACTAGTGATCAGACCCTTCTCCAAACCACACCTATCATTGATATTACCACCCCCAACACCACTCAAACTGTTGACACCATTGAAACCATCATTGAATCCATCGAACCCCCATCTCCTACGTTAGAAGCCATCGAACCCATTGATGATAACCAAATCCAATCCACTCATCCTTCTCCTAGTAACACCTAAATTCATTCCCTTGAATTTCTTGAATCCTCTATCCTTCCATCTCCCCCACTTAAGGATTCCATCCAACATGCCCCCATTATCATGCCTCCTGCACATGAAAAGTCATGTCAAGATCTTGATCCAAAGCATAACAACATAACCCCTTCTCTAGATCAAGATCCTACCATCCCATCTATTCCACATCAAGATCATAGTCCCCCATCCATTCCATCCCATGATCTCCTTGATTACACCACTCCATCTCATGAGCCTTTATCTCCATCTCCATTGCATGAGCCCTTATCACCCACTACCAAAAATCCAGACCCTATCCTATCACCTAATTCCTCTCCTAATACCACCCATCCATATGCTACTATCCCCTCATCTTCATCTCATGATCCTCCATCGTCGCTGAAACCTACTATCCCCACACCACTTGTATATAACCTTGGTACCCTCACATTCTTCCATGGTGGTATCCTTGCAGAAGAAACACACAGTGTATATACCACCCATCATCCTCCACCTAATAATGGACTCACATCATGTTTTCAGAATAACAAAAAACCTATCATGGATCAAATGCTCAAGAACATGAACTATCAAGGAAAAGGCTTAGTCCTTCATGAGAAAGGTATTTTAGAGCCCATCTAGGTCAAAGAACAAATATGTATGCAAAGTCTTGGCAATATTTCTCAAGACTCAAAATTTAAAGGTGTTGGTACAGCCTCTAGACGTACTCAATGAGCCTCTTCCAAAAGAAATATAGGGTCTTCCCATCACTCCACCAAATCATATGTTGCCATCCCTCCTCCTCCATCATATCACCTCAAAACAACCATCCATATTCCTCCTTCATCTGCTCCATCCATTTTAGGCCCTTACATCCCTCCCTCCACCCACTATGTCTGTTTTGGGACCTTGTATCCTAAAATCAGCCCCTCCATCTCATCATATTCATCCTTTCATCCATTCATCACCTATCCATAGTATCCATCATAAACATCCCACTCTCATGTCCCCTAATTAGGATCAACAAAGGCACGTACCTACACATCTTCTATCCACATATCATCCCCAAAGTCCTACCTCCATCACTCCATCTGCATCCCTGCCACATCATCCATCTCACCACACCCATCCCATTGTTGTCAAATGCACTTTGGATGCCAAAGCACAAATTCCTAAATCCAAAAATCCACATGAATCTAAAGCTCCCCATTTCCCCTCTAAAATACAAGGTGAAGAAAAGAAAAATCAAATCCATCAGCCACAAAGGCCCACCAAAGAAAAAATCAAAACCATGTGGATCCCAAAGAAAAAAGATGCAATGCCTTCAAATGAAAAATCTATAACAACATCCAAATTTTCTAATCCAAAAGCTAATCATTTTCATCCACCCTCTCCTAAATCTGTTTTGGGTCCCTATGTCCCGAAATTCACTATTACATCTCCTCCATTATCCCCACATCCTCCATCCATTAATCCTCCTAGATTTTCACATCCACCACCACATGTGCCAATGTTGGTCCTAAACACATCTCCCCATCACACATACACCCCATCATTCCATCCATACACTTTCCAACATCCCACCCATTATCCCACATATCTTCCCCATCAAATCCCTTTAATTCATCCTCTTGCATAATCCATTTATCCTAATAAGGTTGTACCGAAATCCATTTGTGCTTGCAATATTTTGATGATTTTGGCTTTTGTTTATCATCTGAGCTCCCTATCATCACTTGTCATGGTCGGCTTGATCTATCATATCAAGGTGTTCTTTGACTAGTCAACATAGGGGCATATCTTGATCTTTTCTTTGTTGTTGTCTTCTTGGTTGTCCCACATAGTACCCGCCATTATCATCTAGGTCTTGTGTTATGCTAGGGAATCCTTTTATGCCAGTGGTTATCCCAATGTCTGGCCTGACCAAAATCATCATGACTTTGGGGTGTTGGGATAACCTTCTTGTTTGTTGTGTTTGGTTCATGCATTAGACACTAATTCACCTTGGTTCCACATCCCATGGCACTTTGTGTCTTATGCTATAGCAAAAATCAGTGCTCCAAAGATGAAAATTTGCATTTCATTTTCACTTCCATCGTTGTGCATTTATCCCCCATCCTCTCATCTATCAAAATCCCCCCCATCCAATCATCCTCCTCATCATCCTCACCCTCGGGATGTAGATGTATCTTTCCCTATCCTTTGGTGTTGTTTCAGGATGTATCCTTCCCTATCCTCATTTTTTTTTGGATGTTTCCTTCCCTCATTAACAACATTGTCCTCATCATCATCATCAAGATATAT